>BHFT01005836.1:0-22528 GCA_004320025.1 Laticauda laticaudata | reverse complement strand
TGTCTGGAAACACCGGGGGGGGGGGAAGGGGGGGAGAAGAATCCATATTGTGTTTCTGACCTGTAATAATCAAAAAACTGAAATAGAGAGGGGTTAGGGGATGTTAAGTAGAAATTGTGGAATCAAAGCACAAGACCCATAGCAAATAATCAAGGTTCACTGCAGTACTTAATTCTTAACACTGCACACTGGAGGGATCTCATCGAAAAGAATACTGGGAAACATCCTTGCTGAGGCAAAGAGATGCATTCATATTTATTCATTTCAGAAAATGATGCATAAATAGCAATAGCACTTATATACTGCTTTATAGTGCTTTCCAGCCCTCCCTAAGCAGTTTACAGAATCAGCCTCTTGCCCCCAACAATCTGGCTCCTCATTTTATCCACTTCGGAAGGATGGAAGGCTGAGTCAACCTTGAGCCTGGTGGGATTTGATCTGCCAAATTATAGGCAGCTGGCTGCAGTAAAAGTAGCTTGCAGTACTGCACTCTAACCACTGTGCCACAGAGGCTCATTATACATATCCATGAATAATTACATAATAGATCTCAGGTTACTTCCTACCTTTCTATTATCTATAGAGTTCAGTGGTCTTAGAAGGAACCTTTGCATCTTGAGATTCAGCTGTTGCTATGTGAATGTTCTGATACAACTTGTCACAGGCTGCTGTGAGCTAAAAGGACATATTTCCTACATTTCAATTTGTCTTAGACAGTCCCTCACCTGAAAACTGATTTTCCCCACAACGTGCAGAAAAAATATTGTTCCAGAATTGTGGTGAAAAGTATCACCCCCCCAATACCTCCAAGTTCCTTCAACAGAATTCTTGGTGTGAATATAGGATTATCAAACTATGTTCTATTCTAGCACAGCTGAAATCCACACTTAAATAATTTAGAATTTAAGATTTAATTTAAATTTAAGACTAGCTCAAAAGGACAGCCACTGCAATTGCCTTTCATCAATAACCTCAAAGTAAATATCCAGAAAATAAGTTGCAAATGACTAACAGGAAAGGAAGTTTTGTCCTAAAACACTATTTTAAGACATGATTTTTCACCCAAAGATGACCAAACAGAAAGTACAAGAACTATGAAAAAAAAAGATTTAACAATGAAAAAAGCACAAAAAGAGCAGAACATTCCATATGAGCTTTGAGAGTCATATCTCCATGATATAAAAGTATCCTTTAAAAATAAAAATACAAGGTAAATACAAAATTCTGAAAGAGCTCTTTTATATATTGTTGCTTCTTGGACAAAGCTGATTAAATAGAAAACTCATTGCAACAAGATATTAATCAAACAATAACTTATTACTGAAAACTGTTTTAGAAAATCTCTTTCTGCAAATGACTTCAGCCTTGCCCAGTTCTGAAGGAAGATTTATTTGGGAGAAACAAATGCTACTGGTCCAGTAACAGTATTCATCCAAATGAAAGGTTCACATAAAGCAAAAAAACATATTTACCTTGAGATGAGATACTGTTTCATGTCCAGATACCTCAAGGGTGTGCAGATTCTGAGCACGAACAAACAGCTGCATGGTTTCACCTGCAGTGATGAGAAAGCAAAGCAGACATTAAGATAAGCAATCCAAGACCTCAAAGAATCGAGTATCCTAATGGCAGAGACTAAGAAATTGATCTCTTCCACCCCTTGCTGTTTTTAGACAAAGTAGTGAATAAAATAAACAGAAAGTTTAACAACCCACAAAGAAGAGCTATGGACCTCTAACCTCTTTTTCAATCCACTCCATCCTTCCTGACAACAAAATGTGAGCTTGGATTTTCTATCCTGATAATCAGTGATCAAGGACTTTGAAAGCTGTTGGAGGGAATATATAGGGTTATCTTTGCCAAGATGGGTTGCATACACGTTTGGCTGATAAATATAAGGAGCCATTATTTTGTAGTCACACAAACCAAAAATAGAAAATGTAAGATGGAGCTACCTAAATTTACTTTTATTTATTATTTATAAAATTTATTTGCCACCTATCTCACTACAAGGCAACTCTGGCCAGCTTAAAGGCAATAAAACCATACCAATGAGAATATAAAATTATAATTAAAAGAACATAAAATTAAAAGATTTCTTTGAAATGAAACATTTCTCAGAGCATGATCTGTCCAGCAGTGGAAGAGAACATCCCTGGAGGTTGTGGGTTTTTCATTATTGGATGTTTTTAAGCACAGGAAGGTTAGCCAGCCATCTAAGATAGCTAGTCCTCAACTTACAACAGTTCATTTACTGACCGCTTGAAGTTATAATAGCACTGAAAAAGTGACCTATAACCAATTTTCACATTTAGGACCATTGCAGCATCTCCATGGTCATGCAATCAAAACTCAGGATACTTGGCAACTGGCTCATATTTATGATGGTTGCAGTGTCCTGGGGTCATGTGATACCCTTTTGACAAGCAAAGTCAATGGGGAAGTTGGATCCACTTAACAACTGCAGTGATTCACTTTAACAATTGTGGCAAGAAAGGGGCAAAATTCACATAACTGTCCTGCTTAGCAATGGATACTTTGGGGTCAATTATGGTCATACGTTGAGGACTACCTGTGCTGCAGTGTGCTTTCTCAAGTGTGCAATAAGATAGGGGACTTCAACTCCCAGAATTCCCCAGCCAGCATGCATCAAGACGGGTGGACTTCATCCAGTGGTGGGATTCAAATATTGTTGCCACCGGTTCGGTGGGAGTGGCTTGGTGGGCGCACTTTGCATGTGTGCACACACTGCGTGTACTTGCATACCAAACACACACTTTGCGCAGGTGCAGAGGCGTTCTAACTCACCTCCTGCAAGCCTGCATGATCCTGGTTGCTTCAGCTGCGCTTCAAATTCAGCAGATAAAAGTGAGTATGGGAGCCCAGGCAGGCAGGTGGGTCTAACAACAGAGCAGTGCAGAGAACCGGTTTGGTTTGCTCATCGCTCCTACTGGCTCATCAGAACCGATCGAATACCGCCAGTGACTTCAACTCCCAGAATTCCCCAGCCAGCAATGGTATTGAAGTCCATCCCTCCTTAAACCATGCTGGGTGGGGAATTCTGGGAGTTGAAGTCCATCCATCTTAAAATCACCAAGATTGAGGAACACAGCAGCAAAGGGCTAAACTTAGGCCTCCCTCCAGCACCACAATTCCAGGTTCTTTTTTTACCGGTCTCTTCCATCAAATCCCCTTACACCAGGGGTCCACAAACTTGGCCACTTTAAGACTTGTGGACTTCAACTCCCAGAATTCCTCAGCCAGCTTTACTGGTGAATTCTGGGAGTTGAAAGTTCACAAGTCTTAAAGTGGCCAAGTTTGAGGACCCCTGTCTTACATACTTGTCAGTCTTTTTTCCTTACCTACAGGTAGTCCTCAAATTACAACCGTTCATTTAGTGATAGTTCAAAGTTACAATGGCACTAAAAAAAAATGACTTAGGACCATTTTTCATACTTAGGACCGTTGCAGTATCCTCACAGTCAGATGATCAAAATTCAGAGAGTCCGAAACACACATAGTCCTCAACTTGCAACAAGTCATTTAGTCAAAAGTCACAAAAGGGACTTGCAACTGTTTTTCACCCGTACGACCATTGTAGCCTCCCCGTGGTCACGTGATCAAAATTCAGGCTCTGAACATGTGACCATGGGGGGGATGGTGTGATGGTCGTAAGGGTGAGGATCGGCTGCAAGTCCCTTTTTTTCAATGCAATTATATTTTCCAACAAGTCGTTTGAGCAGGGAGATGGACTAGAAGACCTCCAAGGTCCCTTCCAGCTCTATTCTGATGGATTGATGTGTGTATGAATTACCTTCTATCATTGCTGAGCGATTAGAGTTAATACTAGGTATTTACAGTAGTCCTCGACTTACAACAGTTCATTTAGTGACCATTTGAGGATACAACAGTGTTGAAAAAAAATGACTTATGATCATTTTTTATATTATGACCATTACAGCATCCCCATGGTCATATGATCAAAATTCAGATACTTGGCAAAGTATGATTCATATTTATGACCATTGCTGTGTCCTGGGGTCACATGATCCCCTTTTGCGACCTTCTGACAAACAAAGTCAATGGGGGAAGCCAGATTCACTTAACAACCAAGTTACTAACTTATCAGCTGCAGCGACTCATTTAACAGCTGTGGCAAAAAAGGTTGTAAAATGGGGCAAAACAACGTCTCAACAGAAATTTTGGACCCAATCGTGGTCGTAACTCGAGGACTACCTGGTTCCAACCCCCCCTTCAGTTTCAGACACGGCTGGGGAGCATGGGCGTGGTAGTCCAAAGCACCTGGGGAGCCGCGGGGACAAGACAAGAGAGACGGGGACGTGCCGGTGAACCTGGAAAGACTCGAGGGGCAGAAGAGCGAGAGGGAAGGGGAGGCGGCTGGGGATGATGGGTAGCACCAGAGCAAGTTGGAAGGCCCTTGGGGAGGATTGGGCCGCGGATGGGAGTTTAAGGCCTCGAAAGGGAGAGGACGTTGATTTCTGCCCCTCCGCCCCTCCAATAAATGAGGCTGTCCAGCCCGTAATACGGAAAGTTTGTGCCCCTCACCCGCCTCACGCCGAGCCAAGATGGAGGTCGGAGAGAAGGAAAAACGCCGCCTCCACACGCCGACGAGGAAAAGGAAAGACTGACGGAAGGGCGGGGCCAGGAGAAACGCAAGCGCACTGCGGAAAGAGGACCACGCCGCGGCATTCGCTCGCTTCCCACTTTCGCTCTTCCCGCTGCGTGGCTTGCGCGTGACGTCCCTCCCGGGCGCCTCAACGCCATCCACGCGCGCCTCCGGGGCAAGATGGCGGCCTTTCCCTCAGTTTTCGCGGCTGTCGGGCTGAGGAAGTCGCTGTTGGTGCTGCGGGTGGCCGGGCGGCCCGACCAGGCGGCCTTACTGGTAGGGACAGAGCTGAAGGAGACTCTTAGGGCTCCGAGGGGAGCTTTTCGGGCTGAGCTGGCGCGGTTGGAACAACCTTTTCGAGAGGGTCTGTGCACCGGGTACCCTCAAAGAAGCAAATGGAGCAGATTTTTTGCTATCTAGTGGCTGTCCGGGTTTTTGCAGCCTGGATATGGTACCCCTGCTTGGAATCCGGTTCTATTATATGACGGGTAGAAGCACTTCAGGCTTATTTTCCTCTCTCTCTCTCTTATTTATTCATTTGCTTTGTCAATCGCTTACAAGATATATGTATAAGTATATACATAGTACGCTTGTGCACATCCCCTACAGACCTCTTAGGAAAGAGATGAGGGCAATAGTAGACAGTCTAAGGTTACAGTTTTTGGGGAAACCACAGAGTCAGGGAGAGGATTCCAGACATTGACCACTCTGTTATTGCTGAAGTCGTATTTCCTGCAATCAAGTTTGGTGCAATTAACCTTGAGTTTGTATCTATTGCTTGCTCTCGTGTTGTTATGATTGAAGCTGAAGTATTCATTGACAGGTAAGTCATGGCAATGTATGATTTTATATATCATACTTAGATCAGACCGAAGATGGCGTAATTCAAGGTTTTCTAGGTCTAGAATTTCAAGTCTGGTAACATAAGGTATTTTACAATGAGTAGAGGAGTGGGGAACTCTTCTTGTGAAATATTTCTGGACTTTCTCAACTGTGCTCATATCAGATACGTAATGTGGGTTCCAGACTGATGAGCTGTATTGGAGTATTGGTCTAGCAAATGGTCCCCAGGAATAAAGATGGGAAGGAAGGCATGGAAAAAAATAGCTTTTTTGGCTATGTAGTTCCAGTGGGCTCTAGCACTAAGATCATTAGGGATGAGTACTCCAAGGTCCTTGACAGAGTTTGGATCATCAACAAGGTCTTGACTATTCAGCCTGAATTTTATTTTCTGATATTTTTTTGGCCAATATGTGAGACAGAGCATTTGTTGAGATTTGAAATTGCCATTTGTTTGACCAATTAAAAGTTGCCATTTGTTTGACCAATTAATAGACCACTTGTCTATTAATTACAACAAATCCAAAGCATTGGTGTTCTCTAGATCCCGGAAATTGTATAACTGGGCTATCAATGGTAATGCTGTTAAGCAAGTTTTCCATTTTAAGTATTTAGGTGTTCAATTTCAGAACACCGGTGCTTGGACTAGACATTGAACTGAGGTGCTGAATTCGGCCTCCTGTAGTCACCAACAGATTTTAAGACTTTTTTTATACCCAAGTAGGCCAGTTTATTTCTTCTGCCCTGTGTATTTACAAAGCCAAAACTTTGGCTCAAACTCTTTACAGAATTCCCATATGGATACGGGGCTTCAAGGATTGTACTGAAAGAACCCAGGATGTCTTTTTTAGAAAGCTTCTGGGTCCTTTCTCCTTGTGTTGGTTTTGCTCAGATGTACCTGGAACTGGGCACTGGATTAATCAAATATATGGCATGGATTAACACCTTTAAATCGTGGTTTCGGGTGCTCTTTCTGGCAGTTCCTGGTAGCCACTTTTGATTATCATTTCCATCATGCTCAGCCACCATTCTGTTTTTGTCTTGTGACTGTTGAATCCTGTCCTCTTAGCATTCCAGTCACAGGACTTCCAGGCCAGCAGAAAAATGTTTTGTACTTCAACTTCTATTAAATTGGGTGCAGCAATTACAAATGAACTGTAGGCAAAAAAGCTCACTGCTTTCTCATCTTTCCACTTCAGAGACATGTTTCAGGTAAGTCTAATTCTGCAGATCTGATGTACCCAGGGATTATCGAGTCTACCGAAGAATATAAATTTGTGGAGAGGCTGATACCACCTACCACCATACCCATACCTCCAAAACACGACCAGTATCCTACACCTTCTGGATGGAGGCCACCACAAGGTAAAATGGGGCAAAATATTTCCAAATTTGATTTCCTTAATATATAAGATTTGAAAAATGTTCTAGTAAGTTTCTCCCCTGAATGGAAAAGTGAGCAAAATTAGGTCATCTTGGTAGAGTAAACTGCATTCATTATAAAATAAAAAAACTGCTTCTTAAAACTCAGTTCTTCCTGACTCATACCACTGTTATAAGTTCACATTTTACATTTTAAATACATTTCTTAAATGAAGCCTGTGCAAAATTAATATTTCAGCAAGAGGCAGGTAGATCTCCCCGGGCAGATTTTGTTATAAATTACTTATTGTATAAAAAGACAATATAGTCATATTTATTTTAGGTCTCCAATTCTTTCACAGATCCTCCTCCTGATCTTTCCTACTTTGTACAACGGTCACGCATGCAAAATGTACCTGTGTACAAAGATACTTCTCACCATGGATCCAGAAAGATGACTATTATCAGGAAAATTGAAGGCGATATCTGGGTAGGTTATAGCTTTCTCTATCGGCTGGTATAAGAGCTGTTGAAACTGTGAGTTGATTTTAATACTTCCAATTTCTCTATATATTCTCAGTCATCCAGATGATGGTTATCCCAAAGGTATTTTTTCAAAAGCCAACTGGACTTCCTTTTTTTTTCTTTGAAGATGTTTTGCTTCTCATCCAAGCAGCTTTTTTTTTTTTAGTTCTGATGAAGGTTCTTGGATGAGAGGCTAAATGTCTTCAAAGAGAAACAAAGAAAGTTCAGTTTCCTTTTGAAAAAGCACTTTTGGGACAATCATGAACTGAGCAGAAGCGCGCTCTGGTTGCATGAGTGGAGCTGCGTACGTGAGTGCAAGGGCCCACCGCTCACGTGGCCCGTTTCAAACAGGCCGCTGTCCAGTAGTGGGCCACAGCCTCAGGGGTTGGGCATTCCGGTTCTACCTGGCTGTTTGGGCGATTGCTTGCAGGCTGCAGTTGGTTCAGAGCACAGTGGTCTCTATGCTAATTGGCACTGCCCAGGGGTAGCTTTCCAGACCAGGGCTGTAGGCCCTACACTGGATATTGGTAGGCTTCCGGGTGCTATAGAAACCAAGCAAATAAATATTTACAGGGAGTAACCTGTAAATTTACATTTTTTTTTCTCCAGGCCCTAGAGAATGATGTGAAGGCTTTCCTTACGGAATTGTCTGGACAAACGCCAGCAACCCAAGTCAATGAAAACACCTGTAGTATCCGTGTCAAGGGCTATTTTGAGGAAGAACTCAAGACGTGGTTGATGGACAGAGGCTTTTAAATAAATAGCAGATGTGGCAGGATCTGTCCCTTTGCAAAGGTGTGCTTGGGAAATCTATTCTTACCCAATGTACCCATTCTGGCTTAGTCCAGAATTACCTATTGGGCGCGATTGTGTACTTTTTCAGGAGATAACTGGACTTTTTCTTCGAAGAGGTTTCGCTTCTCATCCAAGAAGCTTCTTCAGCTCTGACTGAAGGATGGGGAATGGAAGGATTTATATTCCTTGCAGACAGCTGGTCATTTGCATCTTTTTAGAGTTGTTGAGGCCACTTGTGTCCTCAGGATCATCTGAGTAGTGCCAATGGGGCTAGAGCCTTCTAGGAAGGTCCAATGGGTTTGTCTAAAATTGATTGAATTATAGGCAGTCCTCTACTTACAACAATTGAGCCCAAAATTCTTGTTTATAAGTGAGACAGTTAAGTGAGTTTGCCCTGTTTTAATGACCTTTCTTACCACAATTGGTAAGTGAATCACAGCTGTTGTTAAGTGAGAAATAAGGTTATTAAGTAAATTTGGCTTCCCCATCAATTTTGCTTGTCAGAAGATCACAAAGGGAGCTTGCATGACCCTTGGACACTGCAACCATCATAAATATGAACTTGGGGATGCTGCAACAGTAGTAAAAGTAAAGAATGGTCATGTCACTTTTTTTTCCAGTGCTGTTGTAACTTTGAACATACTGTTGCAAGTAGAGGACTACTTAACTTATAATTCCTTCTAGGACACAAGATATCAAACTTACCGCATCATTTTGTTCACATGATCCTTTTTTTCCTTCATGGAGCTGGGGTGGGCATGGCCTGCATATGACACATCCGGCCCATGAACCACCAGTTTGACACCCTTGCTCTAGGATTTCTTCTTGGCCTCCCATCCAGATAGGAATTAGAGCTGGCTGGCTCTGAGTCTAGGTATGTCTAGGTATTAATATATGCTGAGACAGATCTTTCCTTAAGGTAGTGTCAACTTTGGCCATTTTTAAGATGGGTGGACTTCAACTCCCAGAATTCCCCAGCCAGCATGGAGTTGAGGTCCACCCCTCTTAAATCATGCTGGCTAGGGAATACTAGGGAGTTGAAGTCGATCAAAATTTGCCAAGGTTGACAAACGCTACCTTAAAGCAATCTTACCAAGTGTCTGCTCTGAATAAGACAGGATGAGACATTAAGAATTCCAGTTTATTTACAGCTGCAAAAAGTGAAAATGTACAGAGGGGAACCCTTTTACAAAAAAAATAAAAATAAAATGCTATTTCCAAGGCCTTGATTTAAAATGAAATTTGAACCCAGGAAGAGGATGCTGTGTCAGCAATAGTCTGTGGTTGCACATCTTCAGAAGCAACCCTGCTGGACTTCCCTCGGACACTGAATTCTTTTCAGCCCTGCCAGTGGAACGAAGAAACCTCGTTTCTTCACGCAGGATCTCTGGATGGCAACATGTCCACTGCAGTTTCAGAAATTAAGGGTGGGAGTGATAAAATCAATGCAAAAAGGACCAGGTTTTTCTAAAGCTCTAGCAACCAGGCTTGCCACTGCCACCAGGGAAGAGGTGACAGCCAGACATTTGCTCCCGTTGAGAGGTTGAGCAAAGACAGCTGCAGCTGCCCATCAGTGCCGACCATCTCTTGTCAGTTGTTTTTAGGTCTGCTGGTAATACTGATTGTAGTTCCACGTATTCTGGTATCCATAGTGTTGCTGTAGCAATGGGGGAGGGGGGGGAAGCATTTTTGTTAAAAAAAACTGTGGATTACGGAAATGTTATTTTATATAGCTAGTTGTAAGGTGCCCAGAGTCATTAAAGATACGAGATGGGGCAACAAATAAAATTTATAAATCAATCAAGTAGGATCTCTTCCACTGGATTCCCCAAACCAAGTTGGATTCTCTAAGCGGTTTACAGAGTCAGCCTCTTGCCCCAACAATCTGGATCCTCGTTTTACTGCCCTCAGAAGTATGGAAGGCTGAGTCACCCTTGAGCTGGTCAGGATCGAACTTCTGGCAGGGTGCAATACTGCATTCTAATCACTGTCCCACTGTGGCTCTTCTTTCCCACTTTGCAATAGCACTTCGACTTATATCCCGCTTCACAGTCCTTTCCAGCCCTCTAAGCAGTTTAGAGAGTCAGCTTCTTGCCCCCAACAATCGGGGTCCTCATTTTACCCATCTCAGAAGGATGGAAGGCTGAGGATCGAACTCTTGGCTGTGGGCAGAATTAGCCTGTGCCACCACAGCTCTCCTAAGTCTTGGTTGTAAATCAAGGGCTACCTGTAAAGTCTCTTGACACTGACCAGAGCTTTAAAAACCAAATACTTATTAATTCCAGCTCTCTAGCCCAATTTGATTTCTACTGATATGGATTGCGCAGACCGTCAGGCTGGGGGTCACACTTAAGAGTCAATCCTATCATATACTCTGATCTCTCTGCAACTGATGCCCTGAGATCTCCTGGTACAGCAGGGCCAAATGCACCCTCCCAATATGGCAGCTATGCTTTCTGGGAATTGTAGTCCCAAGATCGCCGGGGGAGGCAGATGCCCAACAGCCTTGGGCAACTCACCTGGTACCACGTGTTATAGTTGTAAGTGCCTGCGGCGCTGGTATCAGTCGCCATCAAGGGCGTGATGCCCGTTGTCGCCATGGCTACGCTGCCACCTCCCATGGCTGCGTCTTCAAGTCTCAACCTTTTGTCATCGGTTTCATCGGCGCTGCTTGGGGATTCCAAAAAAAAAAAAACAGGGTGAATTGTCAGCTGGTCGCTTTGGGCTCTTGCAACACCAGGGCATTAGTGGGGATCGTAGCTTTCTCGAGGAGATGCACCCAGTCTCTGTTGTGGGGTCTGCTGCATAGCGAAGCCACCTCTTCCCTCCCCACCCCAGGAAACCTCTGAGTCTGCTGACCTTTTGGAAGGCTGGCAGATGCTGGCTCAGGATGCCACTGGAACCCAATTTCTGGGTCTGCCCTGGGCTGATTGTGGAGTTGGTTTGTTTCATTGTTTATTCAGTTTATAAACAACCAAAAATTCTGAGCAGTTCACAAGAAAACATAAAGGGACTAGTTGGATACCCGTCCTTCACTATGAAACTATGTGCTTGGGCTTAGTTTTTGGGGAGGAAAATAAGGAAAAAACATTCTGCCTCTGCCTACCAGCATCCATCGGTATTCATCTGGCTAGCTTCCTGTCAGTGTGAGTTGAGGGCTGTTTGGAAACTGAAACAGTATTTGCTGTAGGAAACAGCAAGGAGCCTGGGTGTGGCTTAGATCAACGGTTCTGTACTAAAGCTGCTTGCTGCTCTGAAACTGAAACTCCTCTACTTGCATTTTGCATTTGGAGCAGATTTCTTTTCAGGTCGGGAGGGGGAGTAGAACTCCTTAGCATCAGAGCATGTTCATAATAGTCATATAAGAAATACTAATGCTCTGATAGTCATTTCAAAGAATCCTTTCTTAGTGAAGACCCAAGAAGCCAAGAGGAACATACGTGTCAAATGTCAATTTTGTAGGCTTTACGGTTCTGGAGATTTTGTGATGATGCCTGCATGGTATTTGGCTTTTAAATAGATAGATAGAAGATTAAAAAAGCAGAGATGGCAGCAACGGGAAGGCATCCTCCACTCCAAAACCTAATGCAACTTTAAGACATGTAGATGTCAACTGAGCGTTTAACTCAACCAAGGAGGTGAATAATTATCTTTTGAGAGCTGGATTCAGCAAAATTTCATTTTAATGTATGCTGATTAGTGTACATGTAAAGTGACAAAATACATTTGAAGTGACAACATCCTATCCCCAAATAGTTCAATCCAGACACAATGCTAATCTATTGATCAGGTGGAAAGCACAATGTTTTGTAGAACAAACTTTTAAAAGTTTTTTAAAAAGACCATTCAGTGTAATTTACCATTAAAATATAAACCCTCTCCAAAATACGTAGAAAGGTGTTTTCACTAAATCAGCTTAAATAATTTCACTTTAACTGACAATAAGCGAGGGTCCACACCTCACAGCAAGCCAGTTTTCTTGATTATGGATGGGTTTAGATAAAGACAAGAATGAACATTTGGCACTGTGGTAAATAGTTCTGACTTAAAAGCCAGGAAACGGTGAGTTCTAGTTCCACTTCAGACATGAAAGCCGGCTAAGTGACTTTGGGCCAATCAACAGAAGACTCTGAGTTCTAGTTCCATCTTAGCCATGGAAGGCAACTCAGTGACTTTGGGCCAGCCATTCATTCTCGGTCCAACACACCTCACAGGATGGTTGTGGGGAAAACAGGAAGATGTAGAAGTATTATGTATGTGGGCTGCCTTGAGTTAGCTATGAAACTAATAAGGGAAGGTCAAATAGTGTGTATATATATATATACATTACACCAAGCCACTGTGCAGTTTCTGTTAAGATAGACAGATTCTCTCCCTCTCTATCATCATCATCATCATCATCTCTCTCATCTCCCTCTCTCTCTACATCCATATCTACCTATCTGCCTATCTACCTATCTAATCTATCCATCCATCTATACTATCTTTCCTATCTATCTACCCTATCGATCTAGTCATCTCTCATCTCTCTCTATATCCATATCTATCTATCTATCTATCTATCTATCTATCTATCTATCTATCTATCTATCTATCTATCTATCTATCTATCTATCTATCTATCTATCTATCTATCTATCTATCTAATCATCTCTCATCTCTCTCTCTCTACATCCATATCTACCTACCTACCTACCTATTGTGGTTTGCCGGCAGGCTGTGCAGACAGCAGTGGAATCAGACAGCGGGGAAGAATGGGGACCAGTCAGGGAGTCTAGAGGGGACTCGGACAAGGAGTAAGGCTGAGAGGTGACTGCCCCTCCCATAAGGTATAAAAGACAGGCAAAGATGATGAAACCTTTGCAGGAAGTAAAGTCATTCGTTCAATTCAGATTCGTTCTTGAAGCTCTTTGTACCTTGGTTGATTTTTGTTCTAGTTTATTTGACACTTTAGTTGTTGGCAGCAATTCAAAGGAGAGAAAGGTGGGTGCTTATCTCGAGGGACTGTTTTACCGGCTGGGAATGAAAATAATTCCCAGCATTGCAGTAAAACAAGACTTGTTTTTAAAATAAGTGTGTGCTTAATTACGGTCTCAGAAGTTTTAGTCAGAACATTACCTATCTGCGAACTGCATGACGGCTTAATGCAATGCACAAACTGAGTCTTGGCCAGGCAATCTGTTTGTTCCCTCCAAAATGCAAATGCAACCACAGAGAAAAAGGATAGAGCTGCAGGAAAGAACATACTCTTACCCATTTTCCAGAAGCCTCTTCCTCATCATCTGCTGGTTCAGGAGTTTCTGATGCTCTTCGTAGCACATCAGCAAGCTGGGAAGAGAGAAATGAGGGGTGAACTTTGGTCCTTTGATCTGGGTCATCAGAGGCGGAGGAGAACATGCTTAGCACTTTCCCCCACCCACCCCACCTCAATTACCTGTTTATGCTCGACCCAAAATCTTCCAGAAACTCCACCCTGCGCTGGGAAAAGATGATCTTGGTCTCCAAGGGCAGCCCACTGGTCAAGGCTCGGTCGAAACTGCTCATGGTGTTGCCCTCATTCTGCCGGACATCAGCACTGAATTCCATCTCCAAGAGGTTCGCATAGAGCTTGGCGTTGTCCTGCACCCAAAGTGAATCCAGCCATGGAGGGGTTTTTTGGGGGGGTGGGGAGAGGGAGAGAGAAAGAGAAAATTCAGAAGAGCAAAGGGCAGATCCAAGACTTAGTCAACCTTGAGCAGGTGAGGCTCGAACTGCCGACAGTCAGCAGAAGTAGCCTGCAGTACTGCATTCTAACCACTGCACCACTGCAGCTCTTTCATCCAAATCAGAATTTCTCAACCCCAGCAACTGGGAGATTGGTAGACTTCAATTTGCAGAAATCTCCAGCCAGAATGCTTTCAAATGTGTGGACTTCAACTCCCAGAATTCCCTAGCCAGCATCCGAGGTCCACCCGTCTTAAATCATGCTGGTTGGAGAATTCTGGGAGTTGAAGTCCACCCAGTTTAAAGTTGCAGATTGAGAAAAAAATGCCCTAATTGTATGTTTCATAAATTAATGTTCAATCTTTGGACCCAGGTGGTTGTTTTAAATGAGCCAAGTTTTGACCATCAAAACAGCAAAATGTTACTGAGGAATCTCCCAAAAATATAGATGTATATATGAAGCCCCAACAGAAGGCGCAAAAAANGTATATATGAAGCCCCAACAGAAGGCGCAAAAAAAAAAAAAAGAAAAGAAACATGTTCCTCCATGTTGCCAAGCATCTGAATTTTGATCAGGTGACTGTGGGGCTGCCACAACAGTCATAAGTGTGAAAAACGGTCATAAGTCACTTTTTCAGTGCTATTGTAATCCTAACCCGAACCCTACAGAAAGTCAAGGAAGCTAATGAGGAAAAGCAAAAATATAAGCAGTCAACAATCTAGTTTAAAAAACAACAAAACTAAAATCATAACAATTAACCGATTGCATTAACTGAGCTGAAAAGGTCATAAATATGAATCAGTTGCCAAATGCCTGAAAGTTGACTGAATGATAGTGGATCATAAGTGTGAAAAATGGTCATAAGTCACTTTTTTCCCAGTGCCCATTAGAACAGTCGCTGAACAAATTGGACATTGTCAAGCCTGAATTTAGTTTGGTGGTGGAATTGTTGTCAACTCATAAAATATTTCTATGGGTCTTTTTAGAGTTGCCAGCAGAAAGGGAGGGGGAAGCAGTGCAGCAGCTTGCAAACTGAAAGTGCATTCCATAAATAGTTTTCAAAGATAGTAACTAGGTGACTAAAGTTTCTGCTATGCAAAATTCTAACTGGAGAGCCTGATTGATGGCTCTGGGCTATGGATGTGTCCCACTGGAGAATATGAATTATGATACACCTAAGGGGTGGAGGGAAAACCAGGAACAAGGGTGACAATGAATTATGTGTCTCAGAGTCAGCTATACCCAGGCAGTGCTGGCATGTTAACTCCCAATAAATCCTTTTAAGTTTTGGAAGTTTGGCTCGAGACTCAGGATTTAAATGGGGGTAACTGCTGGAACCCTGACAATTGTATGAATTTAGTTTGACACACTTGAGAATTGGAAGAGGGAATGAGAACTAAGGTGGATGAAGCTCCAGCCAAAACTACATAGCTGGGCGATGAGTCAGCTGCATTCCAACTGCTGCTCAGCCAGAGGAAGGAGCAAAGTTGCCAGGAAACTATTTCGTATCCCAGTTGGACAATTGTTTTGGAAAAATAAGAAAACTCTATAGTTACAGGGATGTGGAAGCCCGGGAAACTTTCAGCATTGGCTTATACCAGTTAGTACCAAAATGTCGTTAAATAAAATAGTCCTTTGAGGAATTTAAAATGCCTCCGAGTTCGTTTTATGACGATTGCATTACTTGGAACCTGACAGACGTAAGTCAAGGACTGTGTGGACATAAGCCTAAAATGGGATTGGGTTTTTTTTTACCGGGTCCTTCTCCAAGGCTTCAAGGAGAATCTTCCGTGCTTTGGCCAGGTTCTTCTGCACTTTGAGGACTTGCCGAGCCAGCTTGACGGAGTAGAAGGAGGAGATGGGCATCCCCTCGTTGTCCCGTATGGCTTCCATCAGGAGGGCCTCTGCCATGTCCATGTTCCCCAGCCGACGTTCCAGGCTCACCCGTCGCAAACGCACCATGACTAAGCCAGGCACATAGTCCTCAAAAGTCTTCAAGATACGTCGGGCTTCTTCCACCTCTCCTGCGGGAACACATGGAAGGACATCTTCAGGACAGGTAGAATGTCAGCTCAAAAATATTTCTCTGGTCTTTCAGAGTTGTCAGCAAAAAGTTACAACGCATTGCATTCCTTAGGTAATTTCTCGGCAACCGAAGCTTCTGGCGCACAAGATTATTACTGAAGAGCATGATTGATGACTCTTGGCTATGGATGTGTCCCATTGGAGAATATACATCCAGGGGTGGGGGAAGACCAGGGTCAAGGAGGAAATGAATGATGTGTCTCAGAGTTGGTTACACCCAAGTAGCATTGGCATATTCACTAATAAATCATTTTTTTTAACTCTGAGAGATGCAGCTAGAGACTCATGATTTAAATGGGGGTGGATGCCGGAGCCCTGACAGCCCTCTACTAAGACCACAACTGAGCCCGTGACTTCTGTTGCTAAGTGAGACATTTCTTCCATGAATTTTGTACCAATTTTACAACCTTCCTTGCCAGAGCTATTAAGTAAATCACTGCGATTATTAAGTTAGTAACACGGTCGTTAAGTGAATCCGCCTGCCCCATTGACTTGGCTCATCAGAAGGTCACAAAAGTGGATCACATGACACACACACCCGGGCCCCTGAAACTGTCATAAATATGAGTCAGTTGCCAAGCGTCCGAATTTGGATCGTGTGACAATGGGGATGCTGCAACGGTTGTGTGAAAAACGGTCACACATCACTTTTTCAGTGTTGCAATTTCAAACAGTCACAAACTGTTATATGTGGAGGACTATCTGTAGGAGCATTATCAGTTTAGGGCCTCAGATTATTAACTCCAGTATGATCTACTGTTTCTCCCCGAAAATACAACCTACCCTGAAAGTAAGTCCTAGCTTGATTTTTTTTACACATGCACCCAATATAAGACCTACCCAACCCCAAATAAGCCCTAATTAAGATCCTGCCCACTCCAGGATGCATGGGTAAAAATTAAGCGACAGGGAGCTGCCTTACCACGTTATTTTTTGGACAGTTCCAGCCAGGACTTGCGTACCCCGATACTTGCCTTGCTGACCCATTTCTTCCTGCAGAGGCCTCTGCAGCTGACAACAGATCTTTGGATTGACCAGGAACTCTGTTATCAGCTGCAAAGGTTTTCAGGACACAGTAGAATTTCCTGAAGGCCTCTGAAAATGAAAAGGCGGCCAGGGGCGACACACACAGGTGATGTGAGTCAGTGGATGAAACCACCCCCTCCGAAAATAAGACCTGGTGCCTTTTTTTGGGGGGGGAGAGCAAAAAATATAAGACAGGGTCTTATTTTCGAGGAAACACAGGTAGTCCAAGGGCCCGCAACCAAATACCGCATTGCAGCCTCTTCAAAAGCGGCCTGCACGAGAATGAAGGTCCACTCCTATGAGTGGCGGGCTAGTGTGCGCATGCGAAGCTCCACTTGCACGAGCGGTGGGCCCTTGCGTTTGCCCTCAAAGCTCCACTCGCATGAGCAAAGAAGGCACTTCAATAGCGGGCACTCATGCTCGCCCACGAAGCTCCGTTCACTGCTGTTCGACTAATGGAGCTGTGTGCACATGCACGCATCTGCCCCTCTCTCACACACACACATATACCAAGCCATGAAACGTCAAAGGTTGGTGACCACTGATCTTGTTAGACTGATAAGAGGTTTTGAGACTAAACTGAGGTTACTAAGTGAACCCAGATTCCCCCCACTGACACTGCTTATTCCTCACCTTGTTTCTCCTCAAAAGCTGCCCACAAGAGATGAATGTTGGGTTTACGAGGCAGATGGTAACAGCACGCCCGCTGGAAAACGCTTCTGGCTCCAGCTATGCTGTGGTTCTCTAGGTACCTGATATACTACATGAAAGAAAGGAGGAGGGAGAACAGGGAAAAACATCAGAACAAGTGCTTTTAGAGTTGCTTCGTAGGACAAACATCTACTCAACCTGACTCTAGAGCAGTGTTTCTCAAATTTGAAGATATGTGGACTTCAACTCCCAGAATTCCCCACCCAGCCATGCTGTCTGGGGAATTCTGGGAGTTGAAGTCTAGAAGTTAATTTTGTTAAATTGAGTTAAATATGAGCCAGTTAAATATGAGCCAGCAGTATGCAGTGGTAGCCAAAAAAGCCAATGCAATCCGAAAGTGCATTCACAGAGGAATACAAACAAGATCAAGGGAGGTACTAATACCACTCTATAAAGCCTTAGTAAGGCCACACTTAGAGTACTGCATCCAGTTTTGGTCACCACAGTATAAAAAAGACATTGAGACTAGAAAAAGTACTCTTCTCGACCAGGATGATGAGGGGACTGGAGGCTCAGACATACGATGAACGTTGCAGGAACTGGGCCTGGCTAGTCTAGGGAAGGACCAGGGGAGACAGGACAGCAGCCTTCCAGTATTTGAGGAGCTGCCCCAGAGAGGAGACCTGTTTTCCAAGGCACCTGAAGGCCAGACAAGGAACAATGGATGCAAACTGAACAAGGAGAGATTCAACCTGGAAATAAGGAGGAATTTTCTGACAGTGAGCGCAAGCAATCAATGGAACAGAAGTTGCCTTCAGAAGTCGTGGGAACTTCATCACTTGGAGGCTTTCAAGAAGAGACTGGACTGTCAGAAATGATATAGGGTTTCCTGCTTGAGCAAGAGGTTGTGTCAACTCATAAAACATTCCTATGACTGTTTTAGTAGTTGCCTTAAAATAAAATAAAAAGGGGGGGGAGGAGGGAGAAAGGAAATCTGGAAGAGCAGTGCAGCAGTTTGGAAGCGGAAGTACATTCCAACTCTTCTCTTTAAAAGGCTGTAACTAAACTACCAGAGCTTTTGCCCTGAATATATTTAATTGGAGAACGTGATTGATGACACCCAGCCTGTGAAGGTGCTTAATTGGAGGATCTTGGTTTAGGAGACACCCAGGGGAGAAACAGGCTCACAGGGGACTGTAAATGACATAGGCCAGAGTTGGCTTCATACAGGGCAGGGCTAGTAGGTCGCCTCTAATGAATCCTTCAAAGTTGGTTGAAATTTGGCTCAAGAATCATGATTTAATTAGGGCGGCGGCTGGAATCCTGATACTAGAAGACCTACGAAGTCCCTTCTAAGGCTTCTATTCTCTTCTCTTCTACTCTACTTTCTACTCTGCTGTACTTCCTCTTCTACTGTACTGTACTGTACTGTCGTCTCCTCTTCTACTGTAATGTACTGTACTCTATTCTATTCCTTCCAATATTTATTCTCTTCTCCCCTCTCCTCCTCCTCTCCTCTATAACCAGGAAAACAGCTTGCCTCCAGAAGTTGTGGCTGCTCCAACACTGGAGGTTTTGAAGAAGAGATTGGACAGCCATCTGTCTGGAGTAGTGTCGGGTTTCCTGCTCGAGAGGGAGGTTTGGACTAGAAGCCCTCCAGAGTTCCTTCAAACTCCATCATTCTGTCATGCACCAAGCAGGTAGAGTAGATGGAGAAACCCGTTTAGCCTAGCTGACCTTGATCCAGAACTCCTCGTAGAGGGCGCAAGCGATGACGCAGCGCTCAAACAGCACAATGGTGCGCTCGTGCGAGCCGCTGACTATCTCAAAGTCCAGGTAGTCCCTCCAGTTCCGCAGCTGCGCCCGCTCCAGTGGCTTCACGTGGAAGTAGGGCCTTTTGATCTGGGAGGAAGCAGAGACAGGGATATGGATTACTACAGAGAGGCGCCAAGAAAAGCCAGCACCATTTCAAGAATTAAGTCCTCAACTTATGACCAGGATTGAGCCCAAAAGTTCTGTTGCTAAGCGAGACAGTTGTTAAGCACATTCAGCCCTGCTTTTTTTGCCACAATTGTTATCTTGTGCAATGTTGTGAAATAAATCTGGCTTCCTCCAGATGACTTTGCTGGTCAGGAGGTCGCAAAAAGGGGATATGATCCTGGGATACTGTGACCGTCATAAATACGAGTCCGTTTTCGAAGCATCTGAATTTTGATCATGTGTCCATGGGAAAACTACAGCGGTTTTAAGTGTGAAAAAACAGTCATAAGTCACTTTTTTTTGGTGCCGCTGTAACCTTGCCAAACAAACGATTGCAAGTAGAAAACTTCCTGTGCCACTGAAGCATTCCCATATACATGTGATCAAAATTCAGGCACTTGGGAACCGGCATAGCAGTAGCAATAGCACTTGAGACTTCTATACCGCTTCTCAGTGCTTTCCAGCCCTCTCTAACAGCCTGTTGCCCCCAACAATTTGGATCCTCATTTTACCCACCTCAGAAGGATGGAAGACTGACTCAACCTTGAGCTGGTTAGGATTGAACTGCTGGCAATGGAGTGTTAGCCTGCAATCCTGAATTTGAAAAGGAAGGAAGGAAGGAAGGAAGGAAGGAAGGAAGGAAGGAAGGAAGGAAGGAAGGAAGGAAGGAAGGAAGGAAGGAAGGAAGGAAGGAAAATAGCAATGGCACTTAGACTTCTATACTGCTTCAATATTTTACAGCCCTCTCTAAGCAGTTTACAGAGTCAGTCTGTTGCCCCCAAAAATTTGGGTCCTCATTTAACCGACCTCGGAAGGACAGAAGGCTGAGTCGACCTTGAGCCTGGTGAGATTTGAACTGCCACATTGCAGGCAGCTGGCTGCAGGAGAACTCGCTTGCAGTACTGCACTCTTAACTGCACTCTGCGCCACCGAACATTTTATGTTCACAATGTTTGCAGTGAGCTAAAGTCATGTGGTCCCCATTTGAGACCTTTCCAACCAACTTCTGACAAAGCAAAGTCAATAGGGGATGCCAGATTTTGCTTTAGGACCGTGGGATTCACTTAACAACTGCAGCAATTGGCACAACCATCGTGGCAAAAAACAGCCATGCATGACTCACTGAACTTAGCCTTGCTTAGCAATGCAAATTCCATTCCCCAATTATGTTCATAGGTTGAGGACTACCTGTAGACATGAAATTGAGATGAGTAAGAGTCCAAGGTAACTGTTCTGTCCCAAACCTTGTTCCAAGGAAAGAAACACCAGAGATAAAAGCAAAACTTTTAATGTTTCTCTGCGAAGCATTAAATTCCGTTAATTCACGTTAAAAGGCCATTAAAACTAATTGTCTCTGATAAGACTGAGCCTTGCCAAGGTGGTGCAAGGCTGCCAAGAACACGAGATAAAGGTGCCAAGAAAGATTTCAAACACAAAAAGAGTCTCCAAACACCAAGCAAGATATTCCGAACATCCACCAGGCTTGAGTGCAAAAACTTCTTTGCTTCCTGCAAAGAACTGCAGTTTCTCAGCTGGCTTTTATCTCTGAAGGGAGGGGCCATCACCTTGCAGCCTTGTGCAGCAGCACAAGCCAAGTTGCCTGTGCTGCTGCAGCTGCTCTTTCCTTTGAGCAGCCCTGCGCGTACATGCACTTGGCACAGGCTCCTCAGGGGCCTCTTCATCACTGCTGCCAGCCTCCACAATCTCCAAAGGCAGCATTCCACTGCCTGATGGTCCTGGCCCCATCCCTGCATCACACGCAGGCCCCTCATCTCAATCCTCGCTCTCCAACACCTCGGCTGTCCGCACCTGCTGCCGGTGAACCACAACAGTCACTGTCAGACCCGCCCCAACTAGGTCCCTAGGGCAGAAAGACCCTCGACTCCATATGGATGAAGGGATACTAAGGGTTACTGGTTGCAGCAAAAGCACGGTTGGATCTGAGTATTCCCACCCAAACATTCCAAGGTTTCTTCTTTCCTTAGCCCTCCCACTTTAACCAGATCATCACTGTCCAGTGGCGATGTGATGTTTTGGGAACCGCTTTGATGTGAGGTACATCTTGGAAAGGTTTGATCTTCTTTCCCAGGCTGGGTGTCCTTGGGACAGCTGGATTATTCCAGTTCCCCTCAGTGCATTTCCCTCCCCCACTTGCACCCTTCTCTGCCTTCTTCATACATACCCCATCCTCAAAATTCCAGCGCTTGCTGACTTCTGCTTCGTTGTGGCTGAAGATCTGCTGGCGGATTGAAATCGATTGCTCTATGAGTTTCTCTGGATCCAACGCCCCCTGAAACGGAAGAAGAGGTGAAATCAGGGATATCGAAGGAACCCTCGTGAAAAGAAGTCATGAACCAGAATAGGATCCAACTGCTTGTTCCCTTTTTATTTATTTACTAGTCAGTTGGATACCTGTGATTCGCTTTGGAACTATGTGATCGGGCTTAATAAATTGACAGTTAAAGCTTGAACATTAACAAGTAATTACGATTAGCCTCTCCTCTCCCCTTCTCTCCCTCAGGTTTGCACCACGGAAGCCTCTCCTATGTTACCCTCTTCCTTTCAGGTGGGGAAGGGGAGTAGAACTCCTTAGCATCAGAGCGTGTTAGTAATAATAATATAGGAAATGCGAATGCTCTGATGGTCATTTCGAAAAATCCTTTCTTAGTGAGCCCCTAGAAGCAAAGAGGAACATATGTGCCAAATTTCAAGTTTGTAGGCTTTACAGTTCTGGAGATTTTGGGTTGATGCCTGAATGGGGTGTGTGTGTGTGTGTGTGTGTCTGTGTGCATGTGTGTATATATGTATATGTATATGTATATATATATATGAGGAGAAGGAGGAAGAATAGGATAAAGAGATAGGATCAGGGCCATCTGGGAGTGGGGTGCTAACTCCGGAGCCTCCAAAATCTGGCAGCAATGAGGCAGAGG
>BHFT01005835.1:57127-69356 GCA_004320025.1 Laticauda laticaudata | reverse complement strand
CCAAACCCTTTTCCAATAAAACAAACACAAACCAAAGGGAACAGAAACCTTTTAATGATTCTTACGAATCCCTGGTTAAAAGGCTGCTACAAATAAATTGACTTTGATAAGCATGAGTCTTGCCAAAACTGTGCGAGGCTGCCAAGAATCACAGATGAGAAATCTTTCCTAACACAAGAGTCTTCAAATACCAACTAAGATACTACAGTGTCCACAAGGCTGAGTTTCAAAACGTTTTTGCTTCCTACAAAGAACGTTTGCTCCACAGCTGGTTTTTATCTTCTTGAAAGGAGGGGCAGCCTTACTCCTGAGTCGCCCATGCTGTTGCAGCTGCTCTTTCCTACGAGCAGCCCTGCATGCACATGCACTTGGCACAGGCTCCTTGGGAACCTCCTCATCACTGCTGCATCCCCCCCAATCTCTGAAGGTAGCAGTCCACTCCCTAATGGTCCTGCCCCCTCATCTGAGTCCTCGCTCTCCTCAGCCATCTGCACCTGCTGCCAGCTAACCACAACAGTTTGACACCCCTGCACAAGAGGAATAGTTATATTATGAAGTCATGACAGATGAGGCTTTGTTTTCTGAGCCCGTTTTTCCTTTTGACCATCTCAAAAGCTTATCCTTCAGGGAACATTTTACTTAATAAACCAAATAATGTACATTTATCATTATTCAAACATAGATCTGGGCAACCACCCTGTCTGCCTCTGCTTCCTGATTCAAAACAGCCTGTTAGGAAGAGAACTAGCTATTGAAATGAAGCAGGGATGCTGAAGAACAGTGTTTCTCAACCATGGCACCTTCCCCAAGCTGGCTGGGAATTCTGGGAGTTGAAGTTCACCTATCTTAAAGTTGCCAAAGTTGAGAAGCACTGCTGTAAAGCAGGGCTGTCAAATTCCCAGCCCATGGGCTGGATGCATCATGTGTTGACCACACCCACACTCAAATGGTTAAAAAGTCCCATATGTCACATGGTGCCACTGTGGCAATGTGAGTTTGACACTCTTGCTGTAAACTGACAGAGCCTGTGTGGTTAAAGATAGAATCCCTCACACCATAATCCTTGGGTCATCTCATAATTAAATGGTACCACCCTGCCTCTGATATTTGCATCATGTTTTTCTTCTTCTGAAAATGTGGGGAACCATTTCTTATGGTTCCATGACTGAAAGAACAGGCAGCAAGAGTGTGCTGATTTCTGTTGTGGCCCGCCAGCAGCCAGCAGAGCTGGCAGCAGACTCGGACAGTGAGGGGGTTGGGGAAGAACCTGGGCCAGTCCTGGAGTCTGGGGAAGGCTCTGATGAGGGCTCTGCATCAGAGGCAGAGATGGGTCCAGGGCCATCTGACAGTTAACAGCTGCCTTCAGAGGTGGAGATCAGTGGGTCAGAAGAACATCTGGAACCTGTGCCTGAGGTGCACATGCACAGAGCTGTCAGGAGAAGGGAACAGTTAAGGAACAAGGGTCAATTTGGGAGTAAAGGTACAGGTGGACAGTGAATGGCTCCTCCCATAGGGAATAAAGAGGAGCAAAATGGGAGTGGTGTTTGCAGGAGACAATTAGTTTATTTAATTAGGGTGAAAATTTGTTTGTGACTCCTTGCCAAGTATTTCTTGGTACAGCATTGGACTTGGAAGCTATCAGCCTGGCAACTCTCAAAGCATGATAAAGCCTATGGTTGTAAATCAGTCTTGAAACACTGTTTGCTGGGACTTTGCTGGATGTGAACGAGAGGAATTTACATTAGCTTAATAAAAAGGAGTTTTGTCAGGATGAGGAGTCTGCTTCGTGATTTTGTGAAGCCTAGGTCAGGACAATTTCTGACCACCCAAAATAATGTCTCAGAGGTGCTGTCCCAAAAGGCAGCTAGACTTTCTTGGTTTTTTGCCTTCAAATTTCGTGAAAAGGGATTGGGCCTTGATCTTCATCTGAATCCCCTGTCCCTTGTTCTACTACTTCCCTGCTCTGCCCAGCCTGACTATGTCCTTCCCCAGTTTCCTCCACAGCCAACAGAGGCACTCTCCTGCTCTGTCAGCTGTTCATCTTCCTCCTTGGATTCAGACTCCAATGGGGGCATGACAGTCAACCAACCCATGCAAGCTCCCCCAACCATCAATTCACCTCCCAATGATCCTCACCTGATGTAACCTTCTCATCACAAGACTCACTGGTGACTCACACCTAATCCTTCACAGGACCCATTATAAGACCCTCACTTGACATACCCATACTTGACTCATCAGCAGACCTACTGACTACATGAAGCAGAAGGACTCTGGCATCCCATAAACTCCCCTGAAGATATTACTTGGTAACCAAAAGTTTGGAAACCAACCAAGAAGCTTGGAGAACAAACCTTCACTCTCATCCTCCACCCGAGCTACAGATTTTCACCACTATTGAAAGCAAGCCCACCATTTGGGGACAAGCAGTTAGCAATCTATTACAGTGCAATTAAGCTTGGTCATGTTTACACTGCTTGATGATGAAACATAAAGATTAATTTACCTTTCTGTCTCTGTTGTGAGAACACACCATCGTCCTTTGCCATTAAAACACAGTGGTCGCAAGCTGTGATAAAGCCCTCCAATTATTTTACATTGCCCTAAAGTCTGCCTCTTAATCTGTCATTTTATATGTGGTTATCTTCATTTATTGCTTTGCCGTGTAGTTATGGAAAGGCAATTATGGCAAATTATGTTGCATTGGGTTTTTAAACAAGATTTGGGATACTTTGCTATCAAGGAAACAATTCTTTCTTGTCCTTTCTCTTTCCATTCTCCCTGCTTGAAGAGATGGAAGGGAGAAAGGTCTGATTCCTTTACAGAGCGGCCAACCCAGGGAAGCCCTGTGAACAATGCTGCATCATTGGTTTTGACTTCAAAGGATTGCACTCTTGATGCAATTTAAATTGGATCTTCGCAGTGGCAGCCCAATTGAAAATTAAAGCAAAAGGCCACCCTCCCTCCCCTGTTCTCATTGTCATTTCCAGTAGAAATGGGATGGAATTCCTTAGTGGCAAACACAGAAGCTGATCTATTTGAACCTGAGTTTGCATTTTTCCCAGAGGGACGGTGACATTTGAACATTTAGATCAGGGAAAAAGTGCCCCTTCTCTTTTTTTTTTTTACTTTTACAAGGACAAAGTTTGCTTTTTTACCTATAGTNTGTGCTTCCTTCTTGGTGCTCACTAAGAAAGGATTTTTTGAAACAACCACCAGAGCATTAGTATTTCGTATATATTAACATGCTCTGATGCTAAAAAGTTCTACTTCCCCTCCCCACCTGAAAAGACAACTGTCCCAAATACAAAACACAAGCAGAGGAGAGGAGTTTCAGTTTTAGTTTCATAGCACCAAGCAGCTTTAGTACAGAACAGTTGAGTTAAGCCACGCCCAGGCTCCTTGCTGTCTCCTTCTTGCTCACACAGCAAATACTGTTTCACTTTCCAAACAGCCCTCAACTCTCTCACACACTGATAGGATGCTAGCCAGATGAACACCGATGGATGCTGGTAGGCAGAGGCAGAATTTTCCCCTTTTATTTTCTTCCCCAAAAACTAAGGTCAAGGTCCCACTGACCGATGGACACAAAACATATGCAAAAAGGACACAGCGGATGAGCAAAATTTCGGGGGTGGCTCCATCCATTTTCATCCGCTCCAGAAATGGAGAAAAGTGGCGAAAATTTGTGAAAAATTTGTGTCCGCTCCCGGATATAAAGGGATGCAGCATGCACGCAGTCAGCATAAAGCGGAAAGACGTGCTGGCAGATACATCTTGCACGAACACCATGGTTCGTCAGTCAGGCAAGAAGAGGAAGTCCATGTCTACTCGTTCAAGCCCTGGCAAGGTGAAGAAGGCCAGAACCAGCATCCCACCCCCTGACACTGACTCTGATGGTAAAGCTGCTGCTGCTGTGATGGACCACCCCAGGCCCTCTAAAGACCCCCAAAGCCCTGCTGCTGAAGGCTCTGATGTTCAAAGTCCCTGAAAGGCCCTGATGCTTGAAGCCCTTTGGGAAAAAAAAAAGTCCCTGAACAAAACCTCCTGAAGGCCCTGATTTCTGAAGCCCATGAAGGCCCTGCTGAAGCCCCTGCCAAGAGGGAGAAAGAGGCAAGGGAAGAAGAAGGAAGAGAGGAAACAGTACACATGCTTTCTCTGAGGAGCATGAGGACGATGTGCTGAATGGCTGAGGGAGAATAGTACCTCTGGAGAAAGGGCCACAGGACTGTATTGGAACCAAGAAGAAGCAGGCAGCTTGGAGAGACAAGGCAGAGAGCCTGGCTAGGTACACTGCAGAAGTGTACTCCCCTAGATGGGTGGAAGCACATTACACTCCTGGTTATGGAAGCTACACTCAAGAAATCCGGGCAGGCCCGCCTGTCAAGCTCACTGACCGGGAGAAGTACATCATGGCCAATGTGCAGTTTCCTGGAGGGTGAAATCCGCCACCAAGGAGCAGCCCCTCTGAGACCCCTCTTCCTAGACAGCCACAGACAGCCAGTCCTCTTCCAGCCCAGGAGCCAGATACCCTGTCCAGGCAGGTGTCTTCAGAGGGCCCCACAGCAGAAGACCCCCCCGGACAGCTGCCACTCCCCCATGCTGGCGAACTTGGAGGATCCCATGGAGAATGACGTCCTGCTTTCACAAATGGAGGAACAAGTGGGCAGACACGAGAGGCCAACCCACCCCACTCCAGCTCCAGAGGATGCAGACAGAGAGGCAATAGACTGAGGGCCAGGACGACAGTGTGGCTGTTGGAGATCAGGGACACAATGAAGACCCGCACAGACTTCTCTCTCTGCTGGTTCGACTTGGAACAGAGCATCCCCTCAGCCCGGAAGCCCTTCATCACCTACGTGAGCCACAACCCTCAGGAAGCCTGCCCAAAGGCCGAGTACCAGGTGATGAAGCAGAAGATAACATCACTTCTGCACAACCCTCATAGGCCCAGCTGAAGCTGCTCCTACCCAGGTCCAGGTCTGCTCCTCCACCTCCGGGTGACGTCACAGCCCTTCCCACAGCGGCTTTCAACAGCCTCCGCAACCTACCAAGGCTATGACATACCAGGAAGCTTCCCCAAGTATGGCACTCGCAGAAGCATAACCTTCCCAGTCACAGGCCCAGGATCATAGCGGCACTGCCACAGACGCCACTCCTCACCACTCGCTGGGCAGTAACCCAAACAGCCCCAGTGCTACTCATCGCAACCTGTCCTCCACCCCAGAGCCAAGCCCGTGCAACTATGACAATCCACGTCATACAGTATTGGGCCTGATATCTCAAGTCCTTGAATGAAGGGGCCCATCAATCCCCACGGGAACTGGAGTCAGCTCTTGATCGCGTCCTGAACACACCACCACCGTTGCTGTAGCCGCTCCAGGCCAAGCTAACCCGCAATGCTGCGCGTGCAGACTAGGCACTCAAGCGCAACGTGCACATCCCCACAGTCACATATGCCTTCAACGCATCTACAAGGCTGAGAGCCATGGACAATTGACTCAGAGTGACTCAGTAAATAGTATTCCAGAGTATCTGAGTTGTTTACTTAAATAAAGTAATAAAGTTTTACTTAGATAAACTTTAAAGTTTTACTTGGTTTACTTAATATAACTAATGAAACGTTTACCAATTAATTTTTATATATTAGTTCTATACTTAGTTTAGTTCTATAATAAAAGTTATTAAATGTAAAAGTGTTGGAAAAAAACTTTGAAAAAATGGTTAAACTTTGCATAGCTTGTGGGATAAGATAAGGTGATAGGTTGTGGGATAGATAAAGCCTTTGGCACTTAAGTGCTTTCAGTGCAACGCCATTCAGTGGTCACTGTATCGCGCCCCCATTCTCGCAGCTGCCTCACACATTATGGCACCTTTATTATTAATAACAATAATTTTATTCAGTGATCAAATCAGCATTTTAAAAATAAACAATGAGCTGTTTATCAAACTGTCCCTACTTCATTGTTAGGACACGCGCACAACCATACATTTCATGTAGTACATTTAGTACATTTCATTATTAAGCTTAAGCATAAGTTATCAAACAACATAGTAATGCAGTGTTGTTTATGGCATCAATCTCATCAGATTGTTATGCAACCAGTCCTCAAAGGAAGCATCCAATTCTGATTCATCTATCATGCCTGTCTTGCCACTCTCCAACTGATCACCTAGGGGGAGTTGGGCAGCCAGTGTCCTCAGGAGGTTGCGGCTGCTTCTGCTACCTTCACACGTGAAGCTCTGTTGGGGCCTTGTAACATCCACAATGTCCATTATGGTCTACGTCTCTGCGTCGCATTTCACACAGGCTCCATGTCCCCCATTCCTATTGGTTGAGCGTCAACAAGTCTGTTCGCAACACTGGGTAGCGGGGTGCTCAAAATGAGATTTGTGGCAGGTAGTTCAGCAAAGCTTCCTGATGTCTCGCTCACAATCTCGGGTTCATGCTGCATGGTGGTCGAAGTATCTGGAAAGCCTAGTTGGCCAGGATGCCGAAGGCGTTATCCACCACCCATCTTGGCCCTAGGAGCAGCCTTTTCTGTAGTTGAAGATAACCTCTCTTTCACTGGGTGAGGTATCTTGAAGTGATAGGGCTCATGAGGTAGGTTCTGAGGGAGAACGCGTTCATGTACCTTAATGATTAGAGATGCCAGGGCATATCTTGGTGTGTCAATCGGTGGGTAAGGCGGGTCTGGACCTGGAACAGCCCATGATGAGGTTGCGTTTCCAGTCCGACATGCCGTTGAGGTTCACTTGCTATTGTATACCTGGGCATGCTGAAGCTGACACCATTGCCTGAAGGCATCGATGTAGATGAACTTGTAGTTCACATCAAACCAATGGCAAAGAGGATGATAGCTGAAGAAGGTCCACTTTAAGTTGTAATTTAAGTGACCCTGAGTTGGCTGGAGCTTTGCAGCCATGTGTTTCCTATCTATGGCTCTAACCGGGTGTTGTGGAAAGTTCCACCTCTGATAACCACACTCTTCTGAAAGTTTTCTCCAGGCCTTATTCAGTGGTGGGCCAACCTGAGAGCTCGTCGCATTATTCGTCAGGATGGCCTGTACACACTTCTCTGACCACAATGCCTCGATGCTGTTCTGTGACACGCCTCGCATGGCATACTGCAATTTTTGTTTCTGTTAATGCTGGTTGCAAGAGGCCAGGTGCGCAGCAGTCAGTGCGCGACCTTGCGAGTCCAGGTCCAGGTTGGGACAGACGTTGATGCTCAGGGCAGGTCAACGCTGGGTCTCAGATGTTTCTACAAGTTCGTCAAACATGGTTGGTGGCATCCTCATAAGTGATGGAGATGCACGAGGGTCTTCATTCCTCAGCTCCCACCATCAACTGGTCATAAGTCCAAAAGTCCATTCTCTTCTTCACGATCCATCCTCCGACGCCCTATCACAGCTCTTGGACGTCTCCTTCTTCTCCTTCTTCTCCTTCTCTCGTCTAATAACTTTGATACAGTCTGAACAGGTTTGGTTCTGGCTGTTGAATGAGTATGGGCAGCTATCATCATCGGACCTCTTTGATCATACCAATGTGAGACAGCAATTGAAGATGTGAAAGACCAAGACCTAAGGTTGGATGAGTGCTCTGTACACCATGCGGCTGCATCCGACTCATACTGAGATACCAGATGAATTTTCTCTCCCCTTTTTCCACAACATATTGGTTTGTCCACTAAGGCGTCCTTCTACATACTCCTGGGACAAACTCCAGAAGCATCCTAAATATAACGAAGATAACATGCCGCAGATACAAAGCGCTTTGTGTCATTTTTTAATACTTTATAATATGATGTGATGATGGCATACGCTTACATCCTTTCCTATTTTCTGGGTCTACTGAACGATGTTATAGAGATGTATCCATGCACCCTTCTTTTTTCGCTCCGCTTCTTCCATTTCAGCTGCAGCGGGCATGTAGAGTTGCGAGGATGCCCAGTAGGATGGCAGACAGGAATATCAGCAGAAGCGTTAACAGTGACTGATAATGTCATGCAGAATGTTTGTTGCTCGTATATGTCAACGGATTTACATCGACTATCCGGCGGAAAGTTCATTTCCATTCTAATAAAGTTTTGTGGCAGCCTGCAAAAACTTTTTGCTTGGATGAAATCACAGTGGACGCATGGAATAGCGAGCGTATGAAACACGTATGCGCAATGAGTACACAATGGACGTTTTCCAATGGATGGCAAGCTTTTTTTTTACATTTTACATCCTCTTTGCATCCGTAAGTGCAGTGGGATCGGGCACTAAGCCCGACACATAGTGGAGCATCAAGCTAGTAATATAATATAACCAAGACTTGGACCTATGGGAGAATGTTGAGACATTACTCCAATATAATATAATATAACTAAGACTTGGTTCTATGGGAGAATGTTCACACTCTAGGACCTCTTAATCCTGGCTCATCCTGTTCATATTCAACTAACTCTCTTCATCATGGATCAACTCATTTCACATCTGAATGGGATGAAACTGCTTGACCCTAACTGCTGCAGCTGTGATAACCAATTGAATGAACGACTGGATCAAAGAAAACAATTGTTTTCTGTTCTCCTGAACTAGAAAACATTTGAATGCTTGACTATAGAGTCTCTTTTGCAGGGGAATCAAGCCATGGAGAATAATAACAGGTATATTGTACAAAAATTCCTATCCCCTCCCCCACCCAAATTCAACTATTCTGAGTTCCAGTAGTGCTGTTAAACTGACTACTGCCAGTCCTAAATATTCAGCTTGGTTTTTTTTATATACCTGGATTTTTGAATTGTGGTTCTGCTTCCATGCATCCAGGTAAAAGCTGAAAGGGTTATATGCAGGTCCCAAAGGTGCTTTTTCAAGAGGCAATTGGACTTTCCTTGTTTTTTCTTGAAGATGTTTGCTTCTCATCCAAGAAGCTTCTTTAAGCTGAAGAACCAAAGAAGCTTCTTGGATGAGAAGCAAAATGTCCTCAAGGGAAAAACAAAGAAAGTCCAATTGCCTCTTGAAAAAGCATCTTTGGGACAACCATGACCTGGATGAGTGAGAATCTCCAAAGACTGTTATGTGCAGTTATTTCCGTCCCCCCCCTTCCTTGGCCAATAACAGCAAAACATCCTGCTTTCATATTCATTTGAAACATGAACACAGAAGCATTGTACAAAACTAATTATTGTCTGCTATAGTTACTGTTATGTTATTATATATGTTATGTTATACTGTTACACTTCTAATGTCTTTGTAATACTTATTTATTTGTAAACCCAACAGTATGTTTACAGTAACGGTGAAGAACAGCTGACTGAAGAAGAATGGATGCCTTCGAATTGTGGTGATAATGTAAATTATTACATATTCCACAGCCTGTTGTGTTTAGCTGGCAGCAGGTGCAGACAGCTGAGGAGGGTGAGGGCTCAGATGAGGGGCCAGGACCATTAGGGAGTGAACTGCTGCCTTCAGAAATTGTGGAGGCTGGCAGCAGCGATGAGGAGGTTCCCAAGGAGCCTGTGCCAAGTGCGCATGCGTGCAGGATTGCTTGCAGGAAAGAGCATCTACAACAGCATGGGTGACTTGGGAGCAAGGCTGCAAGATAATGGCCCCTCCTTCAAGAAGATAAAAGGCAGCTGTGCAGCAAACATTCTTTGTAGGAAACAAAGACGTTTTGAAACTCAGCCTTGTGGACATTACAGTTGGTATTTGAAGACTCTTGTGTTGTAAACTACTTCTTATGTGTTGTTTTTTGGCAGCCTTGTAAAAATTTGGCAAGGCTCTTTCTTGTCGGAGCTAATTAGTTGGAAGCAGCCTTTTATCTGTGAAGAAACAGAATTCATAGATGAAATATTAAAAGGTTGTGCTGCTGCCTTTGTTTTGTGTTTACTCTCTTGGAAACAGCTTTGGGTCAGAAATAAGCCAGAGCAAGCAATAGAGAGGTACTGATTTGTGTAAAACCAGATACTTCACTAGAAGCCAAAAATAATAAGACTATGTCTGATTTACTTCGGCCATGTCATACATGCAAATTCACTGGAGAAGGCAATGATGCTAGGAATGGTTAGTGGAACCAGAAGGGATGACCAAAGAACACATTGGCTTTTGATAACATCAAAACTGATACAAAGAACTGAACCAACAACTGAAAGAACCTGCGCTTGATGAGATTGCATGGAGAATACTTGCCTATAAAGTAGCCAAGAGTCAAGCACAACTGAATGGTTGAAACAATAATAAACACAACAGAGAAAGTGTTGGTGTTTTGAGGATGCTAAGTTTCTCCCCCCCCTTAGTAATCTTCTTCATCTTGCTACAGATATGAATTGGGCTCCTTAGGGCACAATCATTTTGTAATTATGTTCCACTGATTATTTTATGCACGAGTTGTTGGAAAACAATGCAGATCTGCAGAGAAGTAAATGTGTAGAAACGACCTTCTCCTGAACATGCCAGAAACTTCTTAAAATAAGAGAAAAGAGACAAAACTGGTCAAGAAGCAATTTAGTAAGTCATTGATGATAAATAGCATGTGTTTCCTAGAACTGTAAAGTTAGGACTTGGATCAAAACAGAAATTGTACATTGTTGGGCTGCCTTTTGGAAAGTCTCTGAAACCATTTCATCACATTCAAACAAAGGATCCAATAGAAGAAGTTGATTAAGTTATGTAAAGACAAGCATCTATCATCTTTCCCTGTAATCATCTTGAAAAATTGAAGTGGGATATTTTCCTAGTCTGTCACTGAGATTTGTGATGGGTTTACTGAATGCTCTCCAAGAAGAGAAAAGTGCCAGAAACATTGGAAGAACCAGATCTTTGCAAATTTCTGCATTCCACAATCTGAACTTATTCATTATTCAGTTTTCTGAAAGTTAATCAAGTTGTAAACATCTTAATATGAGCATTACAAATGATAATGATGGCTTATTAGTGCAGAAATGGAACAGAACTACAGGTAAGGGTGAATACTGATACCTATTAAATTGGCTCAACTGAATGTGTACTTGCATGTTTTTTTGCTTCAGGTTTTATCCCTGTTGATAGCAGATTTTCATTCTGACCCATGAATTGTCACATCACAGGCAATTCTCCTTGTTGGGCCAGCAGCTTATTGTTAATTCTCAAGAACCACATAGGTTTTTCTCATATTGATCACATATGAATTTCCACATATTATATTTTAAAAACCCTGTTTTTTTTTTAAATGAAAGAAATCCTGAGTTCTTGATTATCTTTTTCATAATTTTGCTATTTGTTTTCCATTCTCTTCTCATATAAAAATGAAAGACAGTTTAGTTTAGAGGCACCAGGCTAGAAATCAGGAGTCTGTGAGTTCTAGTCCCACTTTAACCATGAAAGCCAGCTGGGTGATTTTGGGCCTCTCTCTCTCTCTTTCTCCCCCTCCCTCCTTCCTCTTGTGGGGAAAATAGGAAGAAGAAGGTGCATTGAATCTGTTCACCACCTTGAGTTATTTGTAAAAATCATAAAGGTGGGATACAAAGAATTAAAAAACTAAAAATGAAACTCTAAATGAGGCTAGGAAATTTCTCATCCTTTCCACATTTCTGTATTTATCACAGATGGCCACTAAAGATATTGGACACACATCCTGAGTACTTCTTGCTTTCTTGGTCTTGACCACCTAAGTACTCTGGATGGAGTACTGTGGGATGTCAAAAAATCCAGATGTTACCAGTAACTCTGTGACTGGAGACCTATATAGACTTTTAAAAGTGATTTGCGTTTGCAGCACAGAAAACAAAGGACAGGGCTTCAATTGTAGAGTTACGCATGCCATCTTGACTTTTCTGATCCATCATGGTGTATTTTAATCCTTGTGTACTTTCCCCCCAAGGAACCACAGGCATTACACAAAGTGTAAGCACCCCTGTCCTTTGCAAGCTGTTTGAAATACACTGAATTTTGTTTTATGATAAACAGTGTATAAAAGCCATGTTTGAAAGTCTCACTTCTAAAAGGAGATTTTTGTGATTTTAGCTGCATCCTGAATGGTTTGTTTAGCCAGGTTTTGTTGGTGTGGCGCAGCAGGTGTCAGCTGGTGTGGGGAAAGCTGCGTCCTGGTGTGAGGCAAAGCACACCCACCAAGCCATGCCCACTGAACCAGTGGTCAAACAATTTGAATCCCACCACTGGTTCTAAGTTGCTTCTCTTCTCTTCTCTTCTCTTCTCTTCTCTTCTCTTCTCTTCTCTTCTCTTCTCTTCTCTTCTCTTCTCTTCTC
>BHFT01005835.1:0-57115 GCA_004320025.1 Laticauda laticaudata | reverse complement strand
CTTCCCTTCCCTTCCCTTCCCTTCTCTTCTCTTCTAGAATAGGAGAAGGGACCTTGGAGATCTTCTAGTTCAGACCTCTGCTAAAACAGGAGAACCTGTGCCATTTCAGATAAGCAACTGTCTAATCTTAAAAACCTCCAGTAATGGAGCACCCTTGATTCCTGAAGGCAAGCTGTTTCACTAGTTAATTGTCCTCATCAGTGGTGGGATTCAAATTTTTTTTACTACCCGTTTTGTGGGTGTGGTTTGTTGGGCGTGGCAGGGGAAGAATACTGCCAAATCCCCATTCCCTCCCCACCCCACTAACCTGCTTTCCAGCTCCGTTCTCCAGTGCAGGGCAATCAAAGAAGACCCAGCCAATCAGCTGGGACTTGGGAGGCGGGGAATAGATGGGGGCAAGGCCAGTCAGAGGTGGGATAGGCCAGTTTTCCAAACTACTCAAAATTTACGCCACTGGTTCTCCAGAACTGTCAGAACCTGCTGAAGACCACCTCTGGTCCTCACTGTGAGGAAGTTTCTCTTTAATTCCTGGCGCTTCTCTCTGTCCACCCATTGTTTCTTGTCTTACCTTCTGGTGCCATGGAAAAATAAGTTGACCCCCACTTAAGAAAATGACTCTCCTTCAAATCCAACATTTGACTCAGTGAAGAATATTCCTTGCATTTTAGTTGTGGCTGGTGATATCCAAGTGGCAGAGAGAGTTAATGTTTTGCAAGAGTCACTGACAAGCTGATCGGTGTCAAATCAGGTACCTGTGAGATAGAATAGATTGAACTTGACAGTGCTTGATAATTTACAACTTTCACCTTCAGTGTCCCATAATTTACTTTGCAGCCACCAAAGAGAATCTGGGACCAAAGAGAATTGATGGGATTGGAATGCAGAAGTGACATCCAATCAAACTTCAAGGCTGAAATCCTGGATTCGCTTACCAACTGTAAACCCCGTTGGACTCAATTGGTCCTGGGGTATGTACCAAAACTCTCTCACTCACACACACACATATACACATACATATATATGTCTATATCTGCCTGTCTGTCTGTCTCTCTTTCTCTCAGTCTATCTGTCTATCATCTATTATTTATCATCTATCTATCTGTCTGTCTGTCTGTCTGTCTGTCTATCTATCTATCTATCTATCTATCTATCTATCTATCTATCTATCTATCTATCTATCTATCTATCATCTCCTATCTATTATCTATCTACCATCTATTTATCTATCCATCTATAATCTATTATCTATCATCTATTTATCTATCATCATATCTATCTATCTATCTATCCATCCATCCATCCATGTCTGTCTGTCTGTCTGTTTATCTATCTATCTATCTATCTATCTATCTATCTATCTATCTATCTATCTATCTATCTATCTACCATGTACATATGTATGTATGTGTCTGTCTGTCTTTCTGTCCCTCTATCTATTATGTATCTATTATCTATCTATCTATCTGTCTGTCTGTCTGTCTGTCTGTCTGTCTGTCTGTCTGTCTGCCTGTCTGTCTGTCTGTCTGTCTATCTATCTTTCTATCTATATTTTATGTACGTATGTATGTGTCTGTCTGTCTATCTATTTATTATCTATCTATCTATTTATTATCTATCTATTATCTATCTATCTATCTATCTATCTATCTATCTATCTATCTATCTATCTTTGTATTATCTATCTATCTTTCTATTATCTATCTATCTATCTATCTATCTATCTATCTATCTATCTATCATCTATCTTTCATCTATCTATCTACCTACCTATCTACACTTAGGCCCATATATCGACCCTACAGAAACATGCAGGATTAATCTGTCAGTTGTTCTCTTATCCACAGAGGGACGATTACTACATGCTCTTTTATCACCACATTGAATTTGGCAGGGCTTATCTGTGATATTCTGCAGTATGTTTTGACTTGGAATGTATGCGTCTTTTGACTTCTATTTAGATCAGGAGTCCCCAATGCTGGTTTGTCGACTGGCACTTATCTGCAGCCTTCCAAGAACCAGATCACACAAGCGAATGGAGCTCCATCTGTACATGTTTGGGGGCCAGGCAGTGTGTGAAACCCCCCTTGTCCATGGAAAAAGTGCCCCCCCCCGGAACTGGTCCCTGGTGCCTAAAAGATTGGGGACTGCTGATTTAGATCACTAAGCACAGGCTTACTCAAAAGCAAGTCCTGTGGGATTCGTTAAGGCTTTGAGGTGTCCCTAATGCTCTCTGGCTAAGATGCTGAGCTTGTTGATCAAAAGGTTGGCAGTTCAGTGGTTCGAATCCCAAGTGCCGTGGAATGGAGTGAGCTCCTGTTACTTGTCCCCGCTTCTGCAAACCTAGCAGTTTGAAACCACATAAAAATACAAGTAGAAAAACAGGGACTACTTTGCTGGAAAGGTAACAGTGCTCTGTGCGCCTTTGGCGTTTAGTCATGCCAGTCACATGACCACAGAGACGTCTTCGGACAGTGCTGGCTCTTCGGGTTTGAAACAGAGATGAGCACTGCCCCCTAGAGCCGGAAACGACCAGCATGTATATGCAAGGGGAACCTTTACCTTTACCTAATGTTCTCTGAGCTTGGTTGTTTTCTTGCAGATGTTTCATTGCCCAACTAGGTAACATCATCGGCAATGAATCCTTACTAGCACTGTTGATGTTACCTAATGTGGGCAATGAAATATCTGCAAGAAAACAACCAAGCTCAGAGACCACCAAGGGCCCCTCATTTCAAACCTGAGCTACTAATATTCTCCTTTATCCATATCTTTAAGGTTTTCTCATGAGGAAAGCACTACAGCTGGGGTGTCAAACTCATTGATGGTTCACATCAGGGTTCTGTTTGACCTCAGGATGTGTGTGTGACCAGAGCAGGCGTGGCCTGCTTGATGTCACTCATGTTGGGGCACCTGTGGCAGCCCAAGAACTCTGCCAGCAAAACAGGCTCCCGAGCTCTGTTTTTGCTGGCAGAGCGTTGCAGGAGGCTGTTGCAGCTGGAAACGGAGCTTGGAAATCCATTTTTGCTGACAGAGACACCGTGGGCCAATTTTTCACTGTTTTCAGGGTGGCCCCATGCACCTTGCAGACAGATTCATCCCGTGGGCCTTTAGTTTGATACCCCTGCACTACAGGATTTACATCTTGATGTATCATCTGAAGTGTATATAGTTCCTATTCCTCCTGGAGGGAAAACCACATATCTATTGTCACATTTATGAATTGTTCATTCCAAAAAGCAGGAGCTGTTTTCCCATCCCTCCCTCAGATGTTCAAAGCCATCAGAGCCATCAATATATTTGTTTCCTCAGGGAAAGACTCATGGTGAAAAAAAATCTATGAGGTCGCTAAGAGTCAAAAAATGATTTAATGGCACATAATCAATTGGGGGGAAAATGCAAACATGGTGTCTTCTTATATTGGGATGCAGATGTTAATCTTTTCTTACTTTTGAACCTGGGTAAAAGCCCAAAATTCCCTTCAAAATAAGTATATACAGTGAAATCCACCATCCATCCATCCATCCATCCATCCATCCATCCATCCATCCATCCATCTATCCATCCATCTGTCCATCTATCCATCCATCTATTCATCCATCCATCCATTTTCTTTGTGCATACCAGTCAAACTTGCAGGATAAATGGTGCTTTGGGAGAAAACATGCATGAAATGCCATTTTGGTGCAAAATAAAATCTGAACTTACCTTCTCTGCATGCAAATGCAATTCAATTTGTAGAGGTAGAGGTCTAGGACAATTGTAGAGGTCTAGGACAATTGGCCCCACCTGCCTACCCCCACCTGCTTCACCCAGCAGCACCCCCCCATAAGCCAACTCACCTGGAAATTGGGAAACCTCTGATCCAAGCAGCCAATTAAGGTCCTTGATAAATTTGAGGCATAGCCTGGATGTATTCTTCAAATTAACATAGCTTTTCAGACATTTAGAACTTAGAATAAATTGGAAGGCACCTTGGAGGTCTTATAGTCCAACCCCCTCCTCAGGGAGGAAATCCTACACCATTTGAGACAAATCACTGTCCAATCTCTTCTTAAAAACTTCCAGTGTTGGAGAATTCACAACTTCTGGAGGTAATTTGTTCCACTGGTTAATTGATCTGTCAGGAATTTCTTCTTAGTTCTAGGCTGCTTCTCTTCTTGATTAGCTTCCACCCGTTGCTTCTTGTCCTGGAGAATAGCTTGACTCCCTCTTTTTTGTGGCAACCCTGAGATATTGGAGCACTGTTGTCATGTCACTCCTAGTTTTTCTTTTCATCAAACTAGGCATACCAAATTTCAGCAACCATTCTTTATATTTTCTGCACTCTTTCTAGAGTCTCAACATCATAATCAAAAGTAGCCTTTTAAAAAAATAATGAGCTAGGCAGGTTCATCAGTTTTTCTTGCCTCTTCTGACTATCCAGAAGGGATACTATGCTTCAACCTGTGATTTTTTTTTTCTTTTTTCTTTTAGGAAAGAAATATAGGCATGCGACACCAAGCCTCTGAACAGGTTTGCCATAATTTATGACATACAGAGTGCTCTGAAATTTTCACTCGCCAACAAGTGGCAGCTAAATTAAGGGGTCATTCCATCCAGGAATAGAGTGTACCTAATTAGTTCCATTCGTGGGGGAAAAAAAGATGTACAGATTCATTTAAAGAAGCCAAACTCTTTTCCTTTCTGTGTATACTGGTGCCGTAGATGCCAACACATGTCTTTAGCTGGGCTATCAAGCAATGAGTTGATTCTATGGTTAAATGAAATTTTCAACATATTTATGTAGAACTGGGTTCATTTATTGTACAAAGCCATATGGTTTAATTCTGGTTTATTGGCTAAACTAAAATTTTTGCTTTTCAACAACCCACAAAGTCAACAATAATAGTTTCCAATTCTTGGTCATTTGATTCATACACCATGCTAAGCTAAAACCAGCCAACATATTATGGTTCAGCTATGATGCCTGAAGCCAACATCTGGCTGCCTCTATGATCCTTTCCATCTAATCATGTCTGTCAGTCCATTGCTTTTAGCTTTTTTCTTGCTTCTCCTAGCTATTTGTAAAGAAGACTTTGATGGCCTGCATTCTGTTTTTGATTCACTACAGGGCTCTGTTGACTGCAGACAAAACAACTGGCAAAATCCAATATTTACACAAATAAAAAACCCTTTGGAAATTATTCTTGGGGAGAAAGAAAAGAGCCAAATAAATTTCCTGAAAACAAGACCTATGAAATGCACATGCAGATGTTTTGCTGCTTTATCAAAAACAGGGGGTGGGGGGGAGAGAGAGAGAGACAGAAGCCCTCTGAGCTAAAATTAAAATTGATTTGCAGGAAGGGGTATGCTGAAGGATATGAGTGGATCATCATAATTAGATCAACATGGTTGGCAAGCTCCAAATGACTTTGACTTTATTTATTTATTTATTTTTTTGAACTGACAGATTCCTTCTGGAATGTTTTGCAAACTAAATGCAAATAGATTGGCTACAATAATTTGGGGATGACTGGACCAACTTCTTCTGTACAGTCCTCTCCCTCTGTGGGGATGGTGGTGGTGATATTTGATGACAGTTGTCAAATTTAGAACATCTATCCTAAAATGCAGACTCAGCCAGAATAGATTTTGGGTGCTGCTTTTGATGGAAGTTGGCATGGGATTAAAAAAACAGAGAGCATTTTGCTCTTTTTGTTAGATTTTGTTAAGTGGCACCAGTGAAGCAAATAGAGATTGGAGGGGCGGACAAGACTGAAATGTCATTTTATTAAAAAGGAGAGTTGTAAGACACGGAGATTTTACCTGCTAATCCCACCAAATAAATTACCTGGGGAAATTTAACAAAAAGCTATTTGATATTCTCCTCTGACTTCACAAGAGCAATGAAGACACATTTTCAATCATTCAGTGTTTTCAGAGGTGAAAATGGTTGTACTGGAAGTTCTGCCCTTTGGGATGTGTGTGTGTGTGATGCACCAACACATGTAGAGAAGGGGCTGTACTGTGCATCACAATGGCACAGTGACAGTGTTGATTTTCTCATTTCTACCTCCTACCCCCCTGATTGTCCTGCACTTCACACATCTAAGGAGTTTCCCAATATGTCCTGGGGTGAGACAAAGAAGCATGTTGCATCCAGCATGTACTGTCAGCAATACTCAGCTGACCTTGTGTGAACTTGAAAACTAAGCAGGGTTACAGCTCATTAATATTTGGATGGGGGAATATTAGGAAATCTCAGAGCTGTAGGGTAAAATGGACAGTAAAAACATATTCTAGTATAAAACATCACTTTCATAACGTTGCCAAGAAAACTGCATGGTTGTATTCAAGATAATTGATTATGATGAATGACATGGTGTTCTAAATCATTTTCTCGACAAGTAACATATGAAGATCGGTTGAAGGAATTGGATATGTCTAGTCTAGTGAAAAGAAGGATGAGGGAAGATATGATAGCAGTGCTTCAGTATTTGAGGGGCTGCCATAAAGATATTTTCCAAAGAATCAAAAAGCAAGACAAGAAAAGATCTCCAACTAAAAATTAAGGAGAAATTTCCTAACAGTGAGAACAATCAACTAATTGAACAGCTTGCCTTCAGAAGTTGTGGATGCCCCATCACTGGAGGCTTTCAAGAAGAGACTGGGCAGCCATTTGTCTGAAGTGTATAGTCTTTCCTGCTTGAGCAGAAGTTTGGATTAGATTACCTCAAAGGTCCCTTCCAATTCTGTTATTCTATGTTCTAAGAAACATGCAAATGGAAACCAATGCATTCTAGCAGTTGGACTATTGCATCAAGATTGTTGAGATTCAGTTTTTAAACCTCTGCCCCCCAGCTATGAAGTTAAATGTGATCATTAATAACAAGTTTCTTAAATCTGGGCTTGTGTTGGCTTGTGTCTAAGGTTCTGTGAATGGATATGAATGATTATATCTCAATGGAAGAACTTAAACATGACTGTAGATAGTCTTTCAGTGCTTCCAGTACTTTGATTCCATGATCCTACTATGGCTTCCAGTGGTGGGATTCAATTTATTTTACTACTGGTTCTATGGGTGTGGCTTGGTGGGCATGGCTTGGTGGGTGTGGCAAGGGAAGGATACTGCAAAATCTCCATTCCCTCCCCACCCCACTGACCTGCTTTTCAGCTCCGTTCTCCTGTGCAGGGCAACAAAAGAAGACCCAGCTGATCAGCTGGGACGCAGGAGGTAGAGAATAGATGGGGTTGGCAAGGCCCATCAGAGGTGGTATTTGATGGTTCTCTGAACTACTCAAAATTTCCGCTACCGGTTCTCCAGAACTGGTCAGAACCTGCTGAATACCATCTCTGGCTTGGTCCATACCTTGCATTGGGCCCTATTGTGATATCCTTGTTTATGACTGTGTCTAGTGCAAACTGCACCCCTTTAATCATAGGTTATGTGTTTTTTAATTGATTTTCTGTTAAACACATTTCTTAATGCTTTATAAACATCATGTTGTCCGGATATTTAACAACACAAATTTACATTCTTAATCTCCATCCCTTTTTTCCCAACCAAGATTCCAAGTTTGGTAGTATTCTGCACCTACTTTCTGTTTAATTTTCAATGTCGATCTATCCATGTTTGCACAATCTAGTATCTTCCTGACTATCTCTTCATCTCGCAGGGATTATATTCACACAATACTGGAAAAATGAAGATATAATCATAGCTTGTGTCTTGAAGTGAACCCAGCCAGTTGGCTTGTTCATCAAACAGTGGCTAAAATAACAGCTTAGTGTATTGTCTGATGGCATCCCTTCAGTAAATCTGGGATATTTATATGCGACGTATCAGTTTTTCTGTCCCTTTAGAGTCATTGGCAACTTTCCCCCCAAAATCCCTGCCAGAGATTGGCATGCTGAACTGCTCAACTGCTGGGTTGTTGTGTCTCTCATAGAAAAATAGTTAGGGTTGCCCATCAGCCAAGAGGGCTGTTGGCAAGCTCTTTCATCTCCAACAAAGGTATGATATGCCAAAATCATCTGCCAAAGCTTTTTGTGGCATGGAGTTCTCAACATGTTTGCCTGAGTAGTTGCAACTGCAGATCCAACTGCTGTTTAAAAAGAAGGTAACATTACAAGATTGGCCACTTTAAATTGGACTTATGCCAGGAGTCTTCCAGGAGATAAGTCATCCCCTTATCTGTAGGACTTCATTCTCTAGTGATATGCAAGCTGTTGCTTCTCTTGTTTCTTCTATGACCAGAAGGTTCCTTAAACAAGGACAGCATCAACACAGCTACCAAAATCCTGGGTCAAAAGAGAACCCTCAATCCAGGGTCTGACCACAATAACTATCTCAGTAACTTGAAGCAGAAAAGCTTGGGAAGTGGCCATCAAATCAACTGCAGCTCTTGGCAATAATTGCCAGAAGAGTTACTAATTAATTTGGGGGTGAGTTCAATTATTGACGTGCACAGAAACATTCTAGAACAAAGGTCCAAGTGCAGCTCTTCAATGCACTAGAAGCAAGATGATTGGTGATACTCTGGTTGACCATGGAATCTGCAATAAGTTGGGGATCAGATGCTCATGGAAACAGCCTCCTTCTTCTCCTTCTCCTCCTCCTCTCCCTCCCTCTTCCTCTCTTTTTTCTTCTCCTTCTCCTCCTTCTCCTTCTCTGTCTCCTTCTCCTTTCTCTCCCTCTCTCTCTCTCTCCTGCTGTTCTCCTTTCCCTCTTCCTCTCCTCTTTTTCTCTTTCTCTTTCCCTCTCCCTCTCCTTCTCTCATGCTCCCTCTTCTTTTCTCTCTCACCCAGAAGCAGGAAGAGGTTTATAAATCTTAGCAAAGCCTTTGATTTCATGAATTGCAGAGAGTTTTAAAAGTGTGCAGTTAAGTGTGAACATTGAACTGTCAGCTGAATACCCTTGCTATAGACTCCCTTCCTTGTGGGTTGCTCTGGACACACTCAGTCCTTTCTAAAGCAGTTTACAGTGGACCAGGGGGAGGAAGAAGGAGAAGGAGAGGTGCTGCTGTCTGAGAAATGCAATTTGAATGCCCTGTGGGGAAGGAGAAGACCTTGGCTTGGCCTTCTGGACTGTGGCCCATCTCATCCATTTAACAATAATTAGCTAATGCGATTAAGACAGTAGAAAAAACAGAATGATTACTCTGCTTCATGCTGAGCCTAAGGAAAGAGGATGGGGGTGCAAGCAAAGCTTTGCATCATTTTGAAGTTTTAAGATCATTATCTTAATTTGGTGGAATAGTGATTTTTTTTTCATTCTACCCCTAATCAGGAAAATATGCTGCTTCCTCCGTGCCTCTCTAAAACAATGCCAGATATATTGCAATATAGCGAATGCTGAATGGGAGGTGGGGGGCTTCAGCTCCTGATGAGAGTTAACTGGGATACTATTTTTTTTTAATTATTAAAAAGGCATTTGGTTCCTCTTGACTTTCAGAGATAGAAGACCATGATAATTCTTCTTTGAATTAACTGGGTTTATGAGGATGGCCCAAGATACTTTGCTGGTTGAGACACAGGGCAGTCTGATATCTCCCCTTGTCCTTATAAAGAAGGCAACTGGGATGGGAGTTGAAGTTTAATTCCATGCTGATCATGGCTCCTCCTCTCCCCCAATGCCAGAGGGCAGCAGGTTACTCTAGGGCAGGGATGTCAAACTCGATTTCATTGAGGGCCACATCAAAGTTGTGTTTGACCTCCAGGGTGGGCGTGACCAGGGTGGGTGTAGCCAGCTCGATGTCACTCGTGTCAGGGGCCTGAGTGCTTTGTCAGTGAAAATGGGTTCCTGAGCTCCGTTTTTGGCTGTGACGGCCTCCTGCAGTGAAAATGGAGCTCCCAAGTTCCATTTTGGCTGGCAGAAGTGCCACAGGCCGGTCTTTTACTCCTTTCCAGGACGGTTCTGCAGGTCAGATCCAAGCACCCCATGGGCTGTATCTGGCCCATGGGCCTTAACACCCCTTCTTTAGGATATGCCAGATCAGCACACTCAAATCTTTTCTCCAAGAGAGAGGAGACAGCTGCTTCCTCATTGCTGCTTTAGGGCTAACAAGATTGCAGCAAAGGCAGCTTTTGTCAAGGGAAAGGGTTGGTCAGAGCAAATTCATGGACTTCATGTCACTCTTCATAACTTATGTTCCCCTTTGTGACATTCCAGGCTAACCCTTTGGCTAGTTGGTTTTGTTGTACTTGCTTGTGAAAAGGGTAGCTACATAAATTAAATAGATTAATTAATTAAATCTTTCAACCCAATTCCTCCAGGCCAACCCTGAGAAATTTGAGATATTAGATGGGCAACTATTTCTATTTTTTAGGGTACTTGGTGCTCTTGTAGCTTGCTGGTTTTCTTGAAGGCATTTCATTACCCAACTAAGTAACAACATCAGTGTTGGAGGGAGTGAGTTTTGCTTTCTGTTTATGTAATTTATATAGCAGCTTGCATTCTTAGAGTGGTGGAGTGTTCTTGGTGATTCCTTGGTTAAGCCCATATCACACTGAACCAGCGGATGCAAAGAGGATGTAAAACAGACAAAAAAGCTTGCCATCCGTTGGAAAACGCGATGCATACGTTGTGTACTCACTGCATACGTGTTTCATACACTCTATCCGTAAAACATCCGTCAACTGCTATTTCATCCGCTCAAAAAGTTTTGAGCTGCACAAAACTTTTTGAGCGGATGAACTTTGAAGCTTCCCGCCGCGTACCGATCTACATCCGCAACACATTATGGGCAACAAATGTTCTAAGTCCGTTGTCAATCCATTACAAACGTCCTATGTAATCCTCTCAGCATCCTCTGGCCATCCGCGCAACCCACATCCGCTCCAGCAGAAAGTCGGAAAGAGGGAAGGAAAGTGAACAGGTATCGAAACGTTCCACATTTCGGCATAGTAGCATGGAGATAGAAAGGATGTAAGCGGATGCATCTCGCATATAAAGCATTAAAACGGAAAAACGTTCGTATAGAGGGACATATCTCGGATATTTAGGATGTCTGCAGGATGCCTAGAGATGCCCAAAGGACACCTAGCGGAAAACCAAACATTCCTATAAAAAGGGGGAGAAATCACCTGGATCTCACTATCAGTCCAGACAGCCCTGGTGTGCAGACTCTTCAGCCTTGCTCTTGCTCCTTCCATCATCAATCCATTGAATCTCCACCATGGAGATCATCGTAACGCACACTCCTTTTGGTAGCCCAGCCATCATTCAAACACCAGAACCAACCTCTTCAGACTGTTCACCTTTTCTATGCAAGGGGAAGACAGGAGATGTCCAAGAGATGTCCTGGTGTCCGAAGATGGATTGGAGAAAGGTGAGTTTGGCTCTATGACAACTGATGGTGGACGCTGAGGAATGAAGACCCTCGTGCATTCCCAAGCACTTCATGAGGATGCCACCACCATGTTTGATGAAGTTGCTGGAAGCGTCTTGAGAACCCAGTTGAGCCAAGGCAAACACCAACTTCCATCCCAGCCTGGACTCTGGACTGAAGGTGGCACTGACCATCTGCGCCACCTGGCCTCAGGGAACCATCGTACAGTAAACATGCAGTATGCTGAGGGTGCACACAACGACATCAGCAAACGTGGTCCAGAGAGTGGTGCAGGCCATCATTCGAAGAATACGTTGAGGAGCTGATGTTAACTGAGTCTGAACTGGTAATGTTGGAAATGACTTCCAGATAACAAGAACTTGGATTGGTGTGACACGAGGGGTTTTTTTTATATTTTGTTTAAAAGCTAAAAATCAAAGCAATACCAATGAAAAAAAAGGAGCTAATTTTTGGCCAAGGAAGGGAGGTTAGGAAAAATCCCCTTTTTAGGCCTGACTTCAACACATGAGTTTGAGGCCAAGAACCACACCTTGAGATTTTAAGAACATTACATTTTAAATAGTTTTCTATCACAAACGCCCATGCCCCTTCCACTTTTTACATGGGGTTTCCCCTTCACCGTTTAAAAAAAAAAAAAAACGGGAGGCCACAGCTAATCCGAAATGCTTATTGGGACCCACATCATTTCTTATACACCTCCCAATGACTCCATCACATATTTTGCCCAACATGGCCTTTTCTTATCTTACTGTGGCATAAAGGAATGTCCCCTTCAGCAGGGCCTCTTTCTAGCGGCCCAAGAACAAAAAAATATCTGTTTCTAATACACACTGTTACACATTAAGTGTTAACATTCAGCAGCATCTTCTCTTCTGCTATCTGGTACACATAATGAATTACATGTTATCTCGAACATAATTTACCTAATGTAAAAAGTACAAGAGGATGCAACGATTGCAAGCACATGTCTAACAATGAGTAAATGTGTTTCTGTATGCAATAACTGTTTCAAATAATACATTCTGATTGGGGTACTTAGATGCAGCGCGGGAAAGGCGGCAATAAACTACAACAATGTCATTGGCTACAAGCCGCCGGAAAAATGTATAAAAGACCGGCGCGCTTGAAGCCATGTTTCCTTTTTACACTTGCTGACTAAGAACACTAACACTTGCTGTTGGAACCCGCGTCTAGCTCGTGTTTTTTTCCGGACAAAACACTCGGCGACAGAGGTGGGGATCGTTCTTGAACGCGAGAACCGAGCACAGCGTGAGAGAAAATTCCAGACGACAACAGAATGGCTGGGACAACGCACGCCCGCACCTTTTAATCCAACGAGGAAGACTGGGATTCGTATGCAGACCGCTTCCAGATGTACGCTGGAGGCAATGAGATGGAGGACATCTCAGAACAATGCAAAGAGCCGTTTTTCTAAACGCACTGCGGACCGACCATTTTCAAAATGGCAAAAGCCCTGGCGAAGCCCCGAGAACGTTAAACAGTTAACATGGCCGAACTCCAGAAACCTACTGAAAACGCACTAACGCGCCAACGGGTCAAACCTCATAAGACGGCAATGAATTCTAACCGGAGACCAGAAGAAGGTGAGACGGTAGCTGATTTCGTGCCGCTCATCACGACAGATAGGGGGAGAGTGCGAATTCTTAAACCTCGATGAGGCTATGAGAGACCGAGTGATATTGGGACTAAGTGACTCAACAGCGCAAAGTAAGCTACTGAACAAGCCTAAAATAACTTAGTTTGAGGCCATCGCGGAAGCCACAGCCGCTGAAGCCGCGAAAAAATCGGCCGTTACCATGAGACAGATGAACACAAGCAGGGGTGAACAAAACCGGCCGCAAGAAGGAAACAATCTCCCGTTACCACCCACCACGAAACTATGGCGAGACGTCCGAGTCAGACGATCGGAGACGACGAGGTCCACCCGCACGTATGCCGGCAAGAAAGAACGCGGAAAGAAATTTTGGCGGGAATGCCGCTGGCTGCGGAGGAAGTCACCCGAGAGCGGAATGCAGGTTTCTCGATGCCATCTGCAGAAGTTGCAAAGAAACGAGGGCATATCGAGAAAGTCTGCAAGGAACAGAAAAAACTACAGCCCGACGAGACGCACCAATTCCCCACACGACCGAGCCCAAGGCGAGTGGAGAGAAAGTGGCCGCGAAAACAAGCAAACCGCAAACAGAGAGAAATACACATGAAACTGTTACAATAGGGAGTGCTAAGACGGAAAGCGAAAGAAGTTAACGTAACAGTAAGAATTGAAGGAAAGCCCTGCGAAATGGAAGTGGACTCGGGATCTTTCCTGTCCATGGTCTCGTGGAACACCATAAAACAACTAGTTCCTGATATCCGACCGACAGAACTAAAAAAGCAGCGCTAACACTCAAAGGACTACCAGGGGAACCGTAATCCCGGTTAGTTGGCATGGGCCAATTCAAAGTCTCGTACAAACAGCATGTTTCGAGATACTTCCGTTGACCATAGTCGACCCGAGATAGGCGAGCCTCCTGGGCATCGAATGGTTCGCGCCTTTGGCATCGGGATGACCGGGATAGCACCGAGTGAGCACAACCGACTGGGAGGAAGACCTAATCCGGGAATTCCAGACGTGTTCGACGGCTCACTTGGCAAGTACCGGGGAAACCCCTATTTCTTTCAGTCTAGACCACAGGTAGCCCCTAAAAGACTAAAAGCCCAGGCGAGTTCCGTTTGCTTTAAAAGCAAAGATTGAGGAACAGCTAAATAACAGTAGCTCAGGGGGTGCTAGAGCCTGTGGACCATGCCAAATGGGAAACGCCGATAGTCACACTATTAAGCCTGATGGTCAATCCGAATCTGTGGTGACTACAAGGCGACCCTGAACCATGCACTACAACACAGCGCATACCCGGTGCCAGTAGTCCAGCATTTGCTACATTCCCTGGGGGGAGGGAAAATTTTTGCCAAACTCGACCTGGCAACAAGCATACCAACAACTCCCAGTAGACCCGAAACAGCGGAGGCACAGACTATATAGTTACACACAAAGGGCATTCAGATGTAAGAGCTCCAATTTTGGAGTCAGTGTGGCACCAGGCGTTTTTCAAAAGCCTCATGGAACGCCTCCTAAACGGCATACAGGAGTCGTACCGTACTTCGACGCACGTCCTAATCTCAGCAAAAAACGAAAACCAACTTAAACAGACACTTAAAAATGTAACTAACTAAATTCAGGGAAGCTGGACTAAAAGTAAAAAAAGAAAAGTGCTGCCTGGTAAAAAGAGCGTCGAATTTCTGGCTATTTAATAGACGGAGAGGGTATAACACCTCCACCGAAAAAGAAAACTAAAGCCATAAATAACGCACCAGAACCAAAGAACAAAAGCGAGTTACAAGCATTCCTGGGTCTAATAAATTTTTAATAATGTTTTCCTACCAAATAGGGCTACAATAGCAAGAACCGCTACAACCGGTTACTGGACAAAAAAGCAATTTGGATTGGGGGCACAAAGAAAAAAAGCCTTTCAACAAATAAAAAGATTGCTAACTTCAAACACCGTTCTCATCCAATTTAGCGACACGCTACCATTGAGAAGTAACCTGTGACGCTTCACGTTTTGGCAGTCGGAGCATCCTGGGCCACCAACTTCCGGAGGAAGAGAGGCGCCCATGCGGTACTACTCAAAACTTCTGTCAAAAGCCGAGCGAAAACTAAAGCCAATCTGACAGAGAGGCCTTAAGCAATTGTCGCTGGGGTAAAAGCGTTTTCATGAATACCCTGTACGGGCGGGTTTTTCCAAATTGTCACAGACCCACAAACCGCTACTTGGAATTTTGGCGGGAAACCAAGCCCACACCAAACATCCTGTCCCCAAGAATGACTAGGTGGTCGGAGTTCCTAGCAGCCTACTCCATACACCCTAATACACCGGCCGGGGAAACAAATTTCCCATGCGGACGCTTTGAGCAGAGCACCATTGCCAGCAACGGAAGAAGACCCGGCACAACGATGACTGCCCTACCAGATAGAGACCTGCCCCGATCTACCCATCTCCGCGAATGATGTCGCCAGAGCCACGGCAAAAGACCCACTGACTGCCCGCATACTTAACTGGGTAGGTAGAGGCTGGGCTGGAAAATCAAAAAAATGAGACTTTTAAACCTTTCCGACAAGACAAAACCGAACTCTCTATAGAGAAGGGATGCCTACTGTGGGGTGAGCGGGTAGTTATTCCAACAAATTGCAAACAAGGTACTGAGAGCATGCTGCAATTGAGGACACGGGAATTGTTAAAATGAAAAGCCTTGCGAGCCTATGTTAGTGCGGGCTTGATAAGGACATTGAAATATTGGTCACCTCGTGCAACAAATGCCAGAAGCCAGACCATCTCCTCCAAAGAGCCTATAAGGGTGGGAGTTTCAAAGGGGCCCCTGGTCGGCGGATCATATTGATTTCGCGTGCCCTACCCAAGGGACACACCGTTTGCTGATTGTCGTGGACGCATACTCTAGCAATTGCTAGAGGTAAAAATTATGCGATCAACGACCAACAGAAATGGTAATCAAGGAAGCTTAGACAATACTTTTTTGGCAACCCACGGGCCTGCGGATCGTTACTAGCTGTCCGATAATAGGGACTCAAACTAACCACCTACCTATTCGAACAATACCTACCTCCTGCGGTATAAGACATGCCCTCACTAGCGCCGGCCCATCCGGCGGCAAACGTAGGGCTGAAGAATGGTCAGGTTCTCAAGGAGGGTTTGGAAGGATGGACACTGGGACGTCCAAAGCAAAATAAACAGGGCTACTCACACGCGCCAACATATAACACCAATCGCAACAACCAACAAAACCGCCATTCAGAACTACTGATGCGGGAGAAAACCAGATCGCAGCTAGATCGCTACATCAAACTTCACACCAAAAACCCCCCTGACTCCTCTACACGATCAGGAGTTTTCAAAATGGCGATTTGGTGTAGATGCGACAAAATTTTACGGGACCCATTATATGGTACGGGGACATAGTCACAGACTAACAGGCCCAAGATCATAACCGATTAACGTAGATCGATGGCAGGGAGTGGAAGGCGGCACATTGACCACCTTCCGGTCCCGAAATATAGAAAAGGAACGATACAACACAACCAAACAATCACAAAAATGACAGTAATTTCAAACAAAAGAGGGGGGGGAAACACGAAAAAATAAATAAGAACTCGTTAATAACAATGCCAATAAAACAAACTAATCACAAAAGAGGCATTAAATGGAGACTCACTGTGTTTGAGAAAGATTGCGAGAAGAATCCAACACCGGAGAGGAGGCTCAGCCAAGGCCGGCTCAACCTGCCCGGAGTGAAACGGAGGAGCGGAGGGCGAACCGCGCGGCCCAACAAGCTCAGGCGGCGGCATGATGAAGGCCTCAGCCTTCCAGACGGTTGCCAGAGAGAAGCACAGAGGAAACAAGCAAGCACCATCTCCGAACGCGGTCGAAGACACGCACACAAATGAACCGCGGCTGCAGGTCCAGTCGAGTCAAAAGAAAGCCGCCCGCCTAACTTAGAGCTACGTCACACGTTAGGACCAAACTAAAGAGGGGAGGGGTGTTCTGTAAATGCAAATAAGACTGGTTTGCAAATAATACATTTCTGATTGGGTAGCTTAGAACGATAAAGGGATTGGTTCCAGTGAACCAATCGGCCTGCCAGCCGGGCGGGAAGGCGGCAAAAATCAACACAATTGTCATTGGCTACAAGCCGGCCGGGAAATGTATAAAAGACCGGCGGGCTTGAGCCAATGTTCCCTTTTCTACTACCTGGCTAAAGGAAATAAAGGACTTTGCTGTTGGATACCCGTTAACCTCGTGTTTTTCCGGGACAATAAAAATGCATAAGGAAATTGTTTACAGCAGTATTATACTATTATCAAGAGAAGGCAAATGTCTCATTAGAGAAACTTTCTACTTCAATGCTATGTAATATACGATTCTCTTCACACCTACTATTTAATTTTTGAATTTTTATTTCTTATAGGTACAATAGCAATAGACTTACTATTCTGCTTCATCGTGCTTTTTTACAGGTGCTCTCTTTAATGTGGTTTAAGAGTCAGCCACTTGCCCCAACATTCTGGGGTCTTCATTTACTGGATCTGAAAGAAAGAAGACTGAGTCCCAACCTTTGAGCCTGATGAGATGAGATTCGAACTGCCAAATTGCAGGCAGCTGCCAGCAGCAGAAGTAGCCTGCAATACTGCAGTCTAACCACTGTACCACTGCAGCTCTTCCTTGATCCTATTTTTCATGGATGTTAAAGAGTGGGCTGAATATTTGTCTTACATTCACTGAAATTATGAAATGAAAGGGAAAGAAAAGAAGGAAAGGGAAGAAGAAGAAATGCCAAGAACCCAAGCCTCAGCCTTTCAGATGATGTAAAGGCTGATCCATAACAAATCACCCAGTTTTCAGTGTTTGATTGGGCCCAGCCAAATATTAACCAAATGGGTTAGAGGAAAATTGATAGATGGATTTCTCCTCCATGTGGATCCGAATATGTGAGCAACCAGAGACCCAGAGTGATGGAGAAACCTGCTGTTGAAGAAACAGCAGCATAACAACCAAGGAAGCTTAAAAACAGGAGTAGTCCATGTTGGCTGGGGAATTCTGGGAATTGAAGTCCACAAATCTTAAAGTTGCCAAGGTGGGACACACTGACTTTAGAAATCCCAAAATATCCCAGAGAGGATATAGGCACTTTGACATTTTGAAAAATGGGAAGGAAGTTTGGCAGAGTTATTTCTCATTAATATGCACTCTGCTGCACGCATGTCTTGTTAATATTTGGGTTTTGTGGTTGGAGAAGCACGCTCTAAAACTCAGAGAATTTGAATTAGAAAGGAAATATGTATTTTGGCTGGTGCCTTGCTTGAAGCCGCAAACTCAGACAAGTTGGCAGTAAAATGCATGTTGAATAAATAAACACAGGGAAGTTTTATTCCAACTATTTCTTGAAATTAGTGTTTGTGATGACATTTGCTGATTAAGGTGTAATTAATTACTCTTTTAAATTAATGGTAGGAATGACTAAATCTTTGCTGGACTCATTTCTATTCTAAATATGTGGAAAGATTTGATTGTGAGACACAGATTTTTGAGAGTTTTAAACATCTACTTTAACATGTGGATTTGCAGCAGATTTTTCTAAAACTACAGATTTATCAAGGTCAATTATACATGTCTCATAAACAAATGTAAAAAAGCATGAGAGTATCCTCCCCCTCCAGAATCTGATGTGATGCAGAATATAGTGTTTAAAAATTATAATCTGTTTACCATGCATATTATTTCCTATTATATTAACATCATAGGATATCTGTAGTCTAATGATGTGTTTGCTTTGTCACTTCTATTATAATAGGCAGTTTATCCTGAAGAATCAGAAAATATTTCAGTAAAAATAATCTCCTTTAAAAAATGGTTGGTCCAAGAATAAAATGTTCTTAATGAAATTGTGTGTCATCTAACCAGAAGAGGGCACTTTTGATTCTCTGTTGACTGTCACAGTTTATGTAGGGGAAAAGGGCGATCAGATTAAGATTACGAGATGGGAGTGGTGCTATATTAATTGGAAATTCATACAATTGATCACCAACCAAGTAGTTGAAATGGGAACATTTTCACCAAGAAAGGTTCCTGGTGAAAACTTATCTACCCATCTTTAAAGCCATTCTTGGTGAAAATATTCCCAGCTCAATGCTTGACTTTTGATCCTTATTTTAATTTCTGTGAATGAATGAGGGCAATTCGGTCCATCTTATTGCAAGCGAGAATTATGGAAATCCAATCTTGTTCGGGTATAAATGACTGGTTCAAAACTTCATCCCTCATGTTTTGTGCAGTCTGTAAACTGCATTAAAAGAATTAATGCTCTCTGTAGGGTAACACAAAGGAATCATCCATAAACATGTTTCTAGTCATTTCATAGGGTGTACCATTTTCCATTAATCCAAAAAATAAATGGAAAGGTGGGGTGATGACCAACAAAGGTAAAATGACAACTTTGCAGATGGAGTGTGTGCACCACAGCAGATTGAAAACTTCAGTGGAAGTAGCTTCCATACGTAGCCTCCAGGCAATTGGGTGACTTTGCACATCGCACTAAGCTAGGCTGAAAAAAGAAAGATGGAAAGCTTGCAATTCAGCATAAGTTATGCCAGTGTGTGTGCATCAGGCCATGGAATTAAATCATATACAGGGTGTTTGGGCATAGCATTTTGCTGAATGCAGCCTCTGTGTTTTATTAATTCAGCTATAGTTTTAGTGTGTTGTGCAAACCTAGTCAACTAAATAGTATGTGTCCTTATGTGTTCGTTAACATGGGAAACTTCCAAAAAAGCTGCTCTGTTGAAATTCTGCTATTTGGAACTGAGAAGGCTTCATTTACCATTGTGCAATTTTTGTGTGGAAAGCAAAATATCAGACTAGATTGGGATGATGGGGTTTGGTGAGACAGTACTTTCATTTGATATATCTAGGATAGAAATAACACAGTCTTGGAATCTGTGGGAACAGAATGGTGTGGAATGGAATGGAATGGAATGGAATAGAATAGAATAGAACAGAACAGAACAAAACAGAACAGAACAGAACCAAACCTTCTTGGGCAAGTGTGATTAGACACACAAGAAATTTGTCTCCAATGCATAATTTCTCAGTGTACATGCAAAACATCAAAATAGTAATCATAACAACAGAATAACCATAATCATAATAGTAATGCCAGTAAGAGAAGGTAGTAGAAGAGATGAGAAGGATAAAAGTGATTCAGCCATACCACATGGGTAAATATCCTTACACATAAGACAGTACTATGGGAATTAAGGAGAAACTTTCTAACAGGGAGGACAATTAACCAGGGAAACAGCTTGCCTTCAGAAGTTGTGGGTGCTTCATCACTGGAAGTTTTTAAGAAGAGACTAGACAGTCACTTGTCTGAGGGTATAGATTCTCCAGTTTGAGCAGGGGGCTGGACTAAAAGACCTCCAAAGTCCCTTTCAGCTCTATTCTAAAAATCTAAATTAGGTGTATAGCAGAGCAATGGTGCCAGAGGAAAAAATTCTCACCATGTTTGGCATGCAATGTTCTATAGTGGCACAAGTAGGCTGAAAAACAACTTCTATCCCAGGGCAGTAGCTCTTTTGAATTCTGCTGTATAGTGCAGTGTTGGTGTGGTGTTGGGGGTTTTCGGTTCAATGTGTGGAGGGTGAAGGATGTCTGTGTTTATTTTCATGGTCATGATGTGTTTGATTTCATTGTATGAGGTGCAATGACAATAAACTAAACTAAACTATAGTGGCATCCCAAGAGGTGAAGTTGAAGTGGTATATGGCTTAATGCTGCCCACCCCTTGATACGACACATTTCCTTCTAACTTAGTTTCATTGTGCAAAAGTGTGCACCTTTCATTTTGATGTTACTCTAACTATGGATGTTTTAACTGTGTTTTTTTAAAAAAAGGAAAACCAAGCCATCAGCAGATGGGAGATCCCATTACAGCTTATCCAACAACACAGGCTCTTAGTTCACCATGCAACATTCCATGAAATAAGATTCAAAATCTTCAAAGAGACCCTGCCTTAATAAAGTCACCAATCAAGGAAGGCTGGAGGGTTCTTTTCTCAGCTCCCAAGCCTCTTTGGGGGCACATTAAAACTCATTAAAGAAGATCTGTCAATCTTGCTTTATCGATCATGCTCTGCAGCTAAGGGGCACAATGCCTCTTCTCCCAGGTTCAACATGTAGAGCAGAGACATCAGAAAGGGAAGAGACAATCCTGCAGCTACAGAGCAGCAAGACACATTGAGTGTGATAGGTTAAAATCAACATTTTGAAGAGGACTCAGAAGGAAGCTTCTAGGAAACAATATAGTGTCTGCACTATCAGTGATATATAGTTCTACAGTCTTTCACCTTACTGCAATAGAGACCCCAGTTTCTGGGTAATCTTCAAAGGCTGCCCAATGTACATTATCTTTGTTGTGGTCTGCTGGAACCTGTGAAGACGGCAGCAGAACTGGATGGTGGGGACGAACATGCGCCAGTCTGGGTCTCTGGGGAGGACTTGGACGAGGGTCCTGTGTCCAATACAGAGATGGGGCCAGGGCCATCTGGGAGTTATGTGCTGACTTGGGAGCCTCCAGAATCTGACAGCAGCGAGGCAGAGGAACAANGTGACTTGGGAGTAAGTCTTGGAGGTGATTGGCCCCTCCCATAAGACATAAAGGAGGAGCAAAGGGAACTTTGCAAGAAGCAACTTTGTTTGTCCTGGTCAGTTTGAAACCTGTAGCTATGTGTTGAATTTGTGCTCCAATTGGCCTTGTATAACTAATTGGAAGGTTAATAGTTGGCAGTATTTCAAGGAAGATAAAGGTGTGTGCTCATCAGACTTATCCTGAAGGACTTTGGTAGACTTCTGTGGAACTATTTACAAACTGTTTGAGATTCATTACAGGCTGTGAATGACTAAAATTCACAATTGCTGAAATAAAGAAAAAAAGGTTTTAGGACTAACATGTGCTTGTTGGTGTCTCAATAAACCTTGGTCAGAACAACCTTGCAGTAATCCAGACTACAGTTTAAGAGCATAAACTGCTACAGTCAGGTCTCTGTGATGACCCGGGACAAGGCACAGAAGCAACACAGCCAGCTGATAATTCAAACTTCTCTTTATTGCTCCAACTTTCTCCCAAATGCTCTCATGTTTATGGCAAGTCCCAGAGCAAAGTGCTCACACTTACACACACTAGCCTCTGGCTGTGAGTAGTACAGCATAATGCAGTTAGCACAATAGCTTCAAAGCAAGAAGTACAGTGAGGCAAAGAAACAAGGCAATGAATCCACTAAAACAAAGGAACAAGCCATGAGTCCATGAAGCAAAGGAACAAGGCAATGAGTCCAATGAAGCAAGGAATAAGGCAATGAATCCATGAATCAAGGAAGAAGGCAAGAAGTCCAGCAAACTACAGATGTTGGCAAGAGCACACAAAACTCTATGAATTCAGCATTTGTTCCTGACAAGTGCCCCTTCCCACAATGTCTCTTTAAATCTCAGTCCCTGGTGTGCCTTGTGAAGCATTGGGTTGACCTACACTGTTCCTGCCTCCTCTCCACTCTCCATGCTCAGGGATCAGGAGGAGGAGGTCCTTGTTCATTACCTGAGCTTAGCTGTTCCTCATCTCTATTGCCTGCCCTCTCTCAGTCTTCCTGCCCCTGTTCTTCCTGCTGGTAAGCCATCCCAAACCTAAGGGGCCCAGGGCTGCCTTGTCCTGCCCCTCCTTGCATTCCTCCAAAGCCAACAAGGCCACCCCCTCAACCTCCATTGGCCCCAGCTCCAGCTCATTCTTCTCCATGGATTCAGGCTCTGATGGGGGCATGACAGTCTCTATGTCCAAATGCCATTTGTTGGCCATATTTTACATATTCCTAGAGATTGGCATCCAAAAATTGCACTACTTTGGATACCCCCAGAAGGAAAGAGGAAACAAGGCTGGCACCAAACACTTAAGGAAGATCTTAAAATTATTAATGTCTCTTTGAGATGAAGAGGCTGTGAATTGATTGAAATCACTGGAAATCACTTTGCTACCCAATGTGCTCTTCATAGGACATGATGTCCAAATAGGATTGGATTAATTCATTAGGAGGAACATGAGCAGCAGAAAAGTATTGGTGCCAGTAGACTAGGAGCCATTAAAATTGGTGTAATTAACTTCTGCAGTATGGAGATCAGCCAAAGGGAACTTTTACCTTTTGCCTATAGAACCCTGGGACAAATCAACCCTCTGCAGGATCTCCAACAACCAAAAGCAAACACAAACAGAGGCCTGGTGAGAATAACTTGCAAGAAAAGGTTAAACGATGTAATGTGTGCTGCCTGGCAAGGGATAATAATATTAGTGGACAAATATTTGAAGACTAAAAAAGCCAAGGAGGGCCTAAAATAATTGCACAGAACATAATTAGGATAATATTTAATTAAATATGCTGAAGTTAAGAAAGGAAGCATGTTTTTTTTTAAATGAAGAGTTGATTCTTAGGAACAATTTGCTAATATAGTTATCCGTCAAGCATATCGCACTGGATTTACACTCATTTCAATGGGGAGAACTTAACTGCAAATAGTATTATTAATAATAATGATGATGATGATGATGATGATGTACAAGAAGATTGGACAAACTGATTATAAACAACAGCACCAGACAGTGCTCAAATTGTTTCACTGAAACATCTGTAAAAGATTAGTATACGCTTGTGATGAAAAATTGGTGGGAACTTAAAAGTTGAAAAAAATAGTTGAAAACAAGCAGGTTGAAATATTGTGGGCTTTCTGAGTCTTGGCTCATAACACACCAGATTTAACTGTGGTTTTGAAGAAGAAAGTGAGGATAATTGATGTGACATTACCAGGAGATAGTAGAAGACAAAAAATGGCTGAAGATCAAAAGAATCAAGTTCTGAAAAATCATAATTGAAAGATTATGGGATAGGCGGGCTGTGGTGGTCTCAGGAGTTATCCACACACTGGGTGCCATACCAAAATTTCTAGGATGGCCCTTAGAAAAATCTGCACATTTCCATTTATCAATTGCAAAAAACCCCAATGCTGCTTGGATCCACACCTATACTACTACAATACATTGTCAGCCACATTATTCCACTTAGGATCTCTCTATGATCTAAACATTATTTGAGAAGATGAGCCATGTTAATCCATGGTAGTCGAAAATCAGAAGGAATCTGGTAACTAACGAACTTAATTTGTCAAAAGATATCAGCTGCAGCTATCAAAAGCTTATGTCTTTTAATACGTTTTGACCAAACTCCTTCAGTGATGGGATTCAATTTTTTTTACTACCGGTTCTATGGGTGTGGCTTGGTGGGCGTGGCAGGGGAAAGGATACTCCAAAATCCCATTCCCTCCCCACCCCACTAACCTGCTTTCCAGCTCCGTTCTCCTGTGCAGGGCAACCAAAGAAGACCCAGCCAATCAGCTGGGACTCAGGAGGCAGAGAATAGATGGGGTTGGCTGGGCCAGTCAGAGGCGGTATTTGCCGGTTCTCCAAATTACTCAAAATTTCCGCTATCAGTTCTCCCAGAACTGGTCAGAACCTACTGAATATCACCTCTGAACTCCTTCCAATTTCAATAGTAGGAGGAGAAGTTTTTATTTTCCCAGTAATTTTCAGAAAACAAATTTTAAGTCATTGAATATTACCCATGCTACAATTCTCACTGTGGTTTTTGTTATTGTTATTGTTTTTACAAAAATCTATTATGAATCTCCTATTATGAGAACTGTTGGGTTTTAGTTCTATAATGCTTCTATTGTTATTCTTTGTAGATTGGCTTATTTTACAGTCTTCATTTTTAATAGATGTCCACCTGTCTATGGGAGCTGAGGTCATAGGGCTATGTAGGAAATAAATATATCAATGATTTTTTTTTTCATCCTTGGCATTTCTACACCACCCTCAGCAACACCTCATTTTGTTAAATCCTGAAGTCAACAAGTTAGTGTGGTTAAAAACTGTGGCAGGGGTGTTATTCCTGATCCCAAGGAATATTTTTAGTCTTGAAGGTGCATAATCTTAATACCCAAGTCGACAAAAGATAAGTGCTTGTTTGTGGAAAATTTCAGAAAATGAGGAACAACAGTCGTTTCTCCCTTTTGTATCATGCCAATCTCACAATTTTCTGGAAGTAAATCTTCTAGAAGGGGAAGTGGTTTGCTGTGATCTGTGAATTTTCTCATGTCATTCCTGTAGTTAGGAAAAGTTGCTGAACTAATGAGATCATTTCTGAGACTGTGTAACAATGTGGAAGTTGCAGGAAAACTGAAGAAGATGCCAAAACTCTTCCTCCTTCTCCTCGTCCTCCTTCTCCTTCCTTGTCTTCTTCCCCTTCATCATCTTCTTCCTACTCATCCTTCCTCTTCTCTTTCCTCTCCTTCCTTGTCTTCCTCCTCCTCTTCCCCTCCTTGCCCTACTCTTTCTGCTCCCTCCTCCTCCTCCTCCTCCTCCTCGCTCCTCCTCCTGCCTCCTCCTCCCCTTCTTCTTCTCTTTCCTCACTCCTCCTCCTCCAAATACTGTACATGCAGCTCATTTTATGGCTCCCCTTCACAGCTCCCTTTCCCTGCTTCAGTCAGTTTCATTAGCCAAGCTTTGCAGTTTTTTGGGCTCTGGGAAAAAATACTATGCAATAGTGACAAATATTTGTAGCTCAGGAGCAGGTTGAAGGTGAAGGTTCATTCTTCAAGCTTGTGGGCTGGTTTCTGAATATATATTTTGTTACCAGGCTAGGTATCCTCTTCAATGGAGTTCAAATCCACCGAAGATGTTCACTAGCCTGGCAGCAAAACATTCAGAAACCAATCCATAAGCTTGGAGAGCAAAAAATACTGTGTTCATTTCAGGAGAAACTAAAGACATGCAAAATAATTAACCAACACATTCACTGTGAATGAAAAAAGGCACTTCTTTAGATTGATTACTGGAGAACATTGCTTAGAACATGGGTCTTGCCAAGTCATAAACAATTTGTTTAAAGGAAGGAAGGAAGGAAGGAAGGAAGGAAGGAAGGAAGGAAGGAAGGAAGGAAGGAAGGAAGAAGAGAAAAGAAAATAGATGGAGAGGGAGGGAGGAAAGAAGAGAGGGAGGGAGGAAGGAAGGATTATTTAGCACAAACCACCAGCAGGTGTCCTATAAGAGGGTCTGACAGTTTTTAATATATATTTCCCTAAGTGGGAATTGTGGTGGTACTCCAGTATTCTCAGTGAATAACAAGTTTTGTTGTGCACAGTTGCAGCTTATTTAATTTTTACTTTGGAAGATCAGCTGAAAAGTTGACAAAGTTTATGATCTCATCATTTATCCTCCTAAACTATAAAAATATGCCAGCAGAAAGTCCCAGCCAGGTTTAACACATTAACGAAGTGCTAATTTTATTCTTCATTATCTCCCTACCAATTCTACATTTGGAACTGGGTCTTCTGAACTACCAAGGGCTGTTGTTTAATGCATATCTGTATGTAGAGCCTTGACAGAATCCATTTTTCTTGCCTCTCTAGTGACTCGTACAGAAAGATTTATGCCCATTATGCACACATTCTTTGTCTCATAATATTGCTCTAGCATATTCAGCAGAAAATCTCAGAAAAGGTATCCACAACAGTCACAAAACAACGTCTGGCAAATTTCTTTATGCAGAGCAATAAGATCACATAATGGATATGTTCACTGAAAATATTGCATTAAGTTTTCTTTCCCAGGCTTCTTGAATTATTGGTACTAGAGACCACGGTTTTAGAAAGGCAACATTTCAGGGGTGAAAAGCAAATTTGGAATTCTAAGAGCCTGAAGCAAATTTGTGAAATAGTCATCCTGGAAGATTCCTTTCCTAATTTTGAAGCTTCTTTCCAATGAGTTGGAAGTCCAGTTGAACTGAGTCATTTCCCTTTGTTCCAAGAGGCACATAAGTTGATTTTGCACCATCTTGAATTAGATTGTTGCAGTGATCTAGATGAAGGCAAAATCAGAGGAAGAAGGGTTCCTTTTCATCCAGATCTACTCATGTCCAAAAAAAGCTCGATAATTCTTGGAAGCCTGGCATTCAGAACAATCAGCCATCAACAGGCACATAGAAATAAACCACATCTACATAGAATTTAAAAGAGACAATTAAAAAGCCAAAAAGGAAACAAAAAGAGCACATCAATACCCAGAAGTACAGAGATTAACACCAAGATTACCATCAAACCAACAGTCATGAAACAAACAATACCCCAATCAAGGAACCACCAGCTCAGACAAACAAGCTAAGAGCAAACAACAGCCCAATCAAAGAACCTGTTGTGACCCTGGTGGCTTAGAGGAGCTGGAAGCAGAGTCGGACAGTGAGGAGGTTGTGGAGGAATCTGGGCCAGTCCTGGAGGCTGAGGAAGGCTTGGATGAGGGCTCTGTGTTAGAGCCAGAAATGGCACCAGGCCAGGCTAGCAGTTGTCAGCTGCCTTTGGAGTCGGACAGCAGCAAGACAGGGCAGCAGCTGGAGACAGTTCCCAGCCTGTGCATGCGCAGAGCTGCCAAAAGGAAAGAACAATTATGAACGAAGGGTTAATGTGGGAGTAAAGCTACAGGTGAATGGCAAATGGCCCCTCCCATAGGGGTTAAAAGAGGAGCAAAAGGGGGAGTGGGCTTTTGCAGGAAACAATTTGTTCACTGCAGCAGTGTGAAGATCTGTCTGTGCATCTCAGAGACTCTGTGCCTAGCCCTTCCTTGTCAGCACTGCATTTGAAAATATTTATTTGGCAGCTCTCCAGGCTAGATAAGGTCTGTGCTCCTAATTACACCCTTAAAAAACTGTTTGCCAAACCTTTGGCTGAAGGTGAATGCAAGAAATTCATCTTTGTTTAATAAAAGGAGTTTTGCTGGGACAAAGAGTCTGCTTAATGCTTTTTGGGGACACCTAGGTCAGAACAGAACCATCAAGACCACTCCCACCAACAAGGCAAGTCATTAGTATATAAAATGAGAGCAAACTCTGTTTCCGAGAGCCATGGTAGTGCAGTGGTTAGAATGCAGTATTGCAGGCTAATTCTGCCAAGTGCTAAGAGTTCAGTTCTGACCGGCTGAAGGTTGACTCAACCTTCTATCCTTCCAAGTTCAGTAAAATGAGGATTCAGATTGTTGGAAGAGATATACAACATGAAATTCATTTTAATCAATTATCTGCTGCTTTGTAAGGCTATCCAGAAATCTCTGGCAGAGCGAATTGGACTTGGCACTAGGCTGGACAGTAGGAGACTGGGAGTTCTAGTCATACTCTAGCCAGGAATGCTGACTTGGTGACTTTGGGACATTCACCAGGAGACTGTGAATTCTAGCTCCACCTTAGCCATGAAAACTGCCTGGATAATTTTGGGACAATCACTCGGGAGACTGTGAATTCTAGCTCCACATTAGCCATGAAAACTGCCTGGGTGACTTTGGGACTATCACCAGGAGGCTATGAATTCTAGTTCCACCATGAAAATTGGCTGAGTGACTTTGGGCCAGTCCCTCCCCCTCAGCCCAATATACTTCACAGGGCTGTTGTGGGGGAAAAAGAGATAGAATGTGTGTTGGATATGTTTGCTGCCTTGAGTTATTTATAAATACAATAAAGGAGGGATATAAATAAATGATTTAATGTCATGCCCCCTGTCAGAGTCTGAATCCGAACAGGAAGATGAACAGCTGACAGGGAGTGGGAGTGTGGCTTTGCTGGCTGTGGAGGAAACTGGGGAAGGGCAAAGTCCAGCTGGGCAGAGCAGGGAAGAGGTAGAACAAGGGAGAGGGAGTTCAGAGGAAGACCCAGGCCCACCCTGTCTTCACCCCAGGGCAGGGAGGAACGGAGAAGAGAGCAATGTGGGTTGCATGGCTTACAGGAGAGGAAAGAGCCCTGATTCCCTTCATTAGCCACATCTGGGAAGGGAGTTTAAAAGAGATGCATGCTGAGTGTGGCATCTGCTGGGAACAAACATGAATTTATCTTGTGTTGACTTTGCCTATCTGTGTTCCTGGCATCCTCCCAACCATGTTGAATTACTGCCATTCCTTCATGTCTAGAATTCCTTCTCTCACCCTGCTGGACTAATTACCTCATTTTGCCTTGACTGGACTTATAGTTACAGTTTTTGTTGACCATGTTTTGGATTTGATTCTCTGCAGCCAAAGGCTGTTCCTAGAAGAGTTTTTCTCCAGCCAGAAGGTAACCAGGAAATTGGGGGCAAAGTTGGAGCTAATAAAGGGATTCCTACTTATTATCTGGCTGTGTTGCCTTTGTGCCATGCCCCTTTGGGTCATCACATTTATTTTGGGATCCATAGATTAGTCCTGAAGAGAATTTTAGGGGGCATCCTAATGGTTGTTGTTACAAAACATTTTAACAATAATTTAATAACAATTTAATTAATCTTCTTCCTCATTTAACTGATCCCCTTGTTCTGGTGAGAAACAAATAAAACAAGAAAAAAAGGGGCACTTCTAAAAATACAAACTCTAGCAGACAGTAAAGCCAAAGAAAAGAACAGATCAGAAATACTATGAAAAATAACCGAGAAGATTAGTCTTCCTTCTCATTTTCTTAAAACGTTTCTGACCTGTCGTTCCTGCCTCCCCATATATATCTGCAAATTTCCCTGTCAGAAATCACATTTTTCTCCCCAATCAGATTGGCTGACCTGGCTTTCTTGACCTTTTCGCTTGCCCATCTGGAAAACAAATGATGCAGGGAAGGTTTGCAAAATGAGATACTCATCAGAAGGGCTGTTTGCTTTTCAGAAGTTCAATTTTCAAACTTATATTTGTCTCTAGAGGTTGTGCCAAAAATACAATGAAAAGTTCAACTAGAAGGAGATCTGGCATTTTGGAGAAATCCTCTGTTAGTGTGTCTTTTTTATTTAAACAAAGGGAAAAAATGTTTGGATTACTCCATTTCTGGGCAAACATAGACTTGAACTGGAAAACCCAATGCTGCATATTTCTATAATCTAGTCTAGTTGACAGCAACTACCCAGGGTTTAAATGAAATATTTCCCAGTTGCATTTTTCCTGGATGAAGAAGCTCTTAGCTGTCCTTTAAAAGTATCCCTCTAAAAAGAATTCTATTTCTAATTTTCTAATAAAAATAATTTCTCCACCACTCTACCCAACATAGGGCCTTCACATCTTTGACCCAATTCTCTTAACCCCTAAGTTTAACCCACATATCAAGAGTTGACAATCAAGAGTTGAGAATTTTTCAACATCCATGAGACCCTTTCCTGTGACATCACCAAGCTCCAGCCTTTTAATTTTAAGCTGTGGGAAATTTAAGCTTACCTGTCAGGCACAAAGAACCAGGAATACTCACTCAGTTCTAAGCATTGAAGTATTTATTATTGCTACCTATACACAAGAATCTGTTACAGCTAAACTGACACTAGATAAGGGTCAACAGAATTCATGGGGGATGGACTTGAGTCCCTTGTGCAATGATTCCAAACTGTTGACATGAGAGGTCCTTGGTGCTCTCTGAGCTTGGTTGTTTTCTTCCAGATGTTTCAGTACCCTACTAGGTAACTACATCAGTGCTAGAAGGGAGAGGGGCTTGTGGAGAGGAGGAAGAGGAGGAGAAGGAGAAGGAGAAGGAAGATGAAGGGGTCCTTGGTGCTCTCTGAGCTTGGTTGTTTTCTTGCAAAAGTTTCATTAACCAAATTAGGTAACATCATCAGTGCTAGAAGGGGGTGGGGTATGTGGAGTGGAAGAGAAATAGAAGGGGAGATGAGGTGGAGGAGGAGGAAGAGGAGTACGATTGTGGGGTCCTTAGTACGATTGTGGGGTCCAAGCTATCTGAGCTTGGCTGTTTTCTTGCAGATGTTTCAGAATACCTGGTTTGGGAAATGAAAGTTCTCCAAGCAAACAGCCAAGCTCACAGAGCACCAAGGATTTCTCATTTTAGCCCGAGGCTACAAATATTCTCTATTGAAACTTTGAGGGGCTGTGATGACCCAGGGTGGGATACAAAACAAACACAGTCACAGAAAATAGGTGAAGCCCCTTTTATTCCTTCACTTTACTTCCAAGCTCTGAATATTCTTGATGGAAGACAAAAAACTCCCACACAAACAGTTACAAGAAGAAGGAAAAAAGCAACACAAACCAGGCAAGATAAGGGCTGGAGGACATCCATAGATAACACACACTGGGAAGGATGCCAAATGGGGTAGAGATATTTCCATGCTTTGTTTCCAGCATTTGCCCATGCATATGTCTCTCCTCTTATTCAATTGTCACAGCTGCAGCCCATGAAGAGGATCAAGGCCCTCACCTCCTGAGTAGACCATCTCTCACTCTTATCCTCTCCTCCCTGTGTGCCCTAGGATGGAGGGGATGGGACTGGGTCCTTCTCTGACTGCTCAGCCGGCCCTTCCCCAGCCCTCCTCCACAACCTCTGCAGCCACACTTCTACTCCCTGTTGGCTGTTCCTCCTCTCCCTCAGAGTTAGTCTCCACGAGGGGCATGACAGGGATAATATTCCGATTGACAATATTCTGCTACTCATAATAGTCATCTGGATTTTTGCAGCCTAGTTCATCCTTGTCCAAGCTTAGCCTTTTTGATTTCCCCAAAATGAAACAAGGTAGTCTTTGACTCCATGAGTGAATCCAGCCAAAATGATCCTTTCCTTTTTTTAGTGTGTTGTGAAAACATAGCCAGCTGGGCAATGGTAGGATTCAAAAATTTTATTACCGGTTCTGGAGGCATGGCTTGGTGGGCATGGCAGGGAAGGATACTGTAAAATCTCCATTCTCACCCCAGTCCAGGTTATGGAGGCAAAGAATAGATGGAGTGGGGCCAGTCAGAGGTGGTATTCTAAGCTACTCAAAATTTCCGCTACCGGTTCTCCAGAACTGGTCGGAATCTGTTGAATACCAATTTTGGAGCTGCGTTAACCTAATAATTGAATGTTAAATGAAATGGTTGTTCAGTTAACTGTGGATTATATGTTATATGAGAAAGAATAATGTAGCTGACTCTGTAAAAAAAATGTGCAGAAAGAACACTTGGGATTTGTGTGTGTGTGTTGTTAAAGTTTGAAGACTAATTCAAGAAACTGTTTAGGAGATAAAAGTATATTAGATGAGGTTTCAAGTCTCTGAGATGTTAAAATGAGGGAGTGGGACTGAATTTTGAAAAAAGCCTTCCTTGGTTACCGTTGCCAGGGAAAGCAGCAAGAAACTGAAATGTTATCAAAATTTAGATGCATTGGATGCATTAAAAGGGTCTAAGTTGGCTGATGTTCTGGGTGAGGGTCCCTTGAAATGAATTTCTATTGGGCTTTGGATAAAAAACAGTGGAAGAGAGAATTAGATGACACATTGTTGCCTACAGATTGTCTGTGGAGAGGAAAAAGGCAGATGTGCAACTATCAAAAGTTAAAAGGAGCAAGAGTTGGGTAGAATGGAACTTTTAAAAGGAGAGCAGAAGGCTGAAGGGAGGATGGGAAGAACAAGAGAAGACAAATATGTAAAGATGAAGTCTGAAGGAAATCAGCCTCCAGAGTGAACTCCAAAAGGAACTCTAGAAGACAAGTCCCAAAGGTCCTTTTTCAGGTGGCAACTGGATTTTTTTGTTTTTTTTCTTTTGAAGATGTCTCACTTTTCATCCAAGAAGCTCTGACTGGATGGTGGGGAATGGAAGGATTTACACATCTTGCAGACAGCTGGTCATTTGCATCCTTTTAGAGGGTCATTGAGGCCACTTGGAGGTTTACCTATGTCCTCAGGATCACCAGAGTAGTGCTCCTGGTTCCTGTAGTCTGCATTTTAGCTAGACTTTTAGCAACACAATTTGGGATGAACACCCCTTTGAATGGTATAAGAGTAGGAATGGACTTCCAGAGAAAAAATGCAGAATACAGGAACCATTTACACTGCTCAGGTGACCCAGAGGACACAGATAAACTTCCAAGTGCTTCAACAACCCTCTAAAAGGATGCAAATGATCAGCTGTCTGCAAGGGATATAAATCCTTCCATTCTCCACCACCCAGTCAGAGCTGAAGAAGCTTCTTGGATAAAAAGTGAAACATCTTCAAAAGAAAAAACTAGAAAATCCAGTTGCCTCCTGAAAAAGCACCTTTGGGACAACCAATCATCTGGATGACTGAGAAACTACAGTTTAGAAGATAAGGCTAGCTGGTAAAAAAAAGCTATAGAAGAATGATATTTAAGAAACTAAAGACTCTTCAGAAAGCAGCTAGCTGAGAACCAGAATCAAAGCTGTTCTACCTAGCAGAGTTGAAGGAAATCTTTTAGGAAGGAGGACCTCTTTGATAATTCAGTAACTACCGGGTGAAGGAGAAGCAGGGTAATAGCTGGACCAGAGAGAAGACTTCAATTTTGAATGGAAACTGTTGTAGGTGGACTGACTAGATTGGGGTAAAATGAAGGAAAAAATATCCTTGATTCCAATATGTGTTGAATTTGGAATAACTAACCAAAGATGATTACTGTAATAATTTAAATACTATATAAAACAAGTATGGACACCTGAAGTCATAATATTGAATTTTGCAAAAATAAATGATTTTGTAGTACGATGTATAGTAAAGCTATGCACAGAAAACACTTTAGGTGTGCAGTGATAGGAAGGGGATTTGTCTTCCTCTTCCAGATAGATGTATACCAATTTGTTTTCTGAAGAATGATTTTCCTATTGATTGATATGAAAAAGAAATATGTCATCTCCATCTCTCCATTTCTCTCTCTCTCTCTCCCTCCCTCCCTTCCTCTCTTTCTCCCTCCCTCTCTCAACAGAGATACCCATAACTTTTATAACTGTTTTGAATTTTTTTTTAAAAAAAAATAGGGTTTCTTTTTGAGAGAAAATTGATAAATTAGTAATTGAATAGAATATTTTTGTAATACTTTGCTGAAGTATTCTGAAGTAGATGCTTGCCTGATTTATTTTGAGAAATTAGGTCTCTGGGGAGAGGTGCCCCATCTGGCAAAGGCTCAGAGGTCACAACCAACCTAACTGTAAAGGATGGAAAGACAAGATCTAAAGGGTTTTGCCACTGGCAAGTTCATTCATTGGTAGTCTCTCAAGTGAGGAAGGGCTACTCAACCACAACAACATCTGTGTGACAGATTCACTTCTTTTAAGCCGAGCGGAGTTAGAACACATGGGCTGCTTTTATCCTTCCTCTGCAGGAAAACCTGAAGTCCCTTTTGACCTGCTTTTGAGAAGGTGGACATTAACCAACTGACCCAAGGCTGAAGATGCAAATGTAGAAAACTTCATTTGCCCAAGTGTGATTACACTGTGCAGACCAAGGGGTGTCAAACTCAAATTCATTGAGGGCTGCATCAGGGTTATGTTTGACTTTGGGAGGCCGGGAGGAGGGGAGAGCTGGCCAGCTCAACGTCACTTTTCTTTTTTTCCCCTCCCTCTTCATTCTCCTTCCCTCTTTCTTCCCTTCTTTCCTTCTTTTTCCTTCCTTGCTCTCCTCCTCCTGAGCTCTGTTTTCACTGGCACAGGCACTGCAGGCTGGTCCTTCATTGTTTCCAGGACAGGCCTATGGGCCAGATCTAAGCACCCCATGGGTTGGATATGGCCCACAGTCCAATGGTAGGATTCAATTTTTTTTACTACCAGTTCTGTGGGCGTGGCTTGGTGGGCGTGGCAGGGGGAGGATACTGCAAAATCTCCATTCCCTCCCCACCTCACTAACCTGCTTTCCAGCTCCGTTCTCCTGTGCAGGGCAACCAAAGAAGGCCCAGCTGATTATCTGGGACTTGGGAGGCAGAGAATAAATGGGGGCAGGGCCAGTCAGAGGGGGTATTTGCCGATTCTCTGAATTACTCAAAATTTCTGCTACCGGTTTTCCAGGACTGATCAGAACCTGCTAAATGCCACCTCTGCCAGAGTCCTTGAGTTTGACACACCTGGCATAGACCATATCGGAAGGTATTGGGACCCCTCCCCCCCCCAAAATAAAAAACTCAGACAGATCCTAGACCTTCCCATTTTGAGATGAGAATTACATAGGCCTAATATCACAAATCAAAGAAACCTCCCACGCTCCATTTAGTAACACAGGAAAAAGAAAGCAGAAAGTCTTGATCTCAAATCTCATTCAAAACACTGTTGCTCTGCCCAGGGTCTCTCTTTTTAGCTAATGTAACAAGTAGAGCACTGAGGGGAAGCTTTGATTCAACAGAGCTTCAATCAAAGCATTTCTTTGAAGTGATTCCCCAGATAAAAGCTGTGCTAGGCTCCTATGTGTCAGGCCAAAGCTCCATAGGCTCAATCTGATGGCTACAAAGAACTTCCATGCAACACGAAGTTAATAGCATCCCACTGATGAAAAGGAGGACTTGGGGTGACATGATAGAAGTGTTCCAATATTGGAGGGGCTGCCACAAAAAAGAGGGGGATCAAGCTCTTCTCCAAAGCACCTAAGATAGTGGCTCCCAACTTTTTGGACAGCAGGGACCGATTCCGTGGAGAGAGGTGTTTGCACGGACTGGAGTGGGGATGGTTTCATATGCTGACTGCATCCCATGGATGGGGCTTTGCTTGTTTGTGTGGCCTGGTTTCTGGAATGCTGTACATCAGTGACGGTCCATGGAGCATATGTTGGGGACCTCTGATCCAAGGCATGACAAGAAAAAAAATGGATGGAAGCTATTCAAGGAGAGAACTAGCCTAGAAGTATTTATTTATTTGATTCATTTGATTTGTTAATTGTTTACAAGATAATAGGTATAAGTATAAACATGATTCAGAATACAGGAAATAGGTATGAATAATTGGGGACAATAGGACAGGGATGGTAGGCACGATGGTGCATTTATGCACTCTCCCATTACGGACCTCTTAGGAATGTGTATTCTCACCTTTCCTTTCCTTCCCTCCATCCTTCCTCCCTCTCTCTCCCTTCTTTTCTCTCCTCCCTCCCTTCTTTTCTCTCCTACCTTCCTTCTTTGGCCAATAAATCTATTCTATTCTATTCTATTCTATTCTATTCTATTCTATTCTTCCTTTGTCTTCCCTGTTCTCCTTCTTCCCCCCTTCCTTCCTTCCTTCCTTCCTTCCTTCCTTCCTTCCTTCCTTCCTTCCTTCCTTCCGTATTTTATTCATTTATTTTGTTCATCAGTCGCTTACAAGATAATATGTATAAGTATAAATATGAGTAAGAATACAGGAAATAGGTATGAATAAATGGGGACAATAGGACAGGGATGGTAGGCACGATGGTGCACTTATGCATGCCTCCTTTACGGACCTCTTAGGTATGGGTATTCTCTCCCTTCCTTTCCTTCTTTCCTTCCTTCCTCTCCCTCCCTTCTTTTCTCTCCTCCCTCCCTTCTTTTCTCTCCTTCCTTCCTCTCTCCCACTCCCTCCCTCCCTTTTCTCTCCTTCCTTCCTTCCTTCCTTCCTTCCTTCCTTCCTTCCTTCCTTCCTTCCTCCCTTTCCCTGTTCTTCCTTCCCCCTTTCCTTCCTTCTTTTATTTTTTATTCTATTTATTTATTTTATTCATCAATCACTTACAAGATAATAGGTATAAGTATGTATATAAGGTATAAGTACAACATGAGTAAGAATACAGAAAATAGGTACGGATAAATGGGGAAAATAGGACAGGGATGGTAGGCACGATGATGCACTTATGCACGCCCCTTACAGACCTCTTAGGAATGGGGTGAGGTCAATAGTGGTTAGTTTAAGGTTAAAGGAGTGGGGGTTAGAGGACGTAACAACAGAGTCAGGTAGTGCATTCCAGGCATTGACCACTCTGTTGCTGAAATTGTATTTTGTGCAATCTAGTTTGGAGAGATTTCCTGACATTGAGAACAATTAACCAGTGGAACAGCTTGTCTTCAAAAGGTATGGGTGCTCCGTCACTGGAATCTTTCAAGAAGAGATTGGACAGCCACTGGTCTGAAATGGTATAGGGTTTCTTATATGAGCAGGGGTTGGACTAGATAGGGGTTGGACTATCTAGATAGACTAGATCTTGCAGTATCCTTCCCTTGCCATGCCCACCAAGTCACACCCACAGAACCGGTAGTTAACATTTTTGAATCTCACCACTGGTCAAAACTGAGCCTGTATTAGGTCTTTAAGATGCACAGACATTTCCACTCACTTTTTTGGGTGGGAAAAGTGTGTCTTATAGTCTGGAAATTACAGTACATATGTAGAAGTAGCTGAATGATATCCAGAAGCTCTTGCTTGCAAATGGTCCTTTATATACTTCTAAGGCAAGGGCAAAGCCCATAACACCCTCCTTTGAAGAGACCAGCTTGAGCAATCCGTGGCCTGTCAAGTGGTTTTGAAGTTCATTTTATGAGAACACAGTACATACTTTCTTCACTCCTATGTGGCAACAGGGAATGGGAGAAATGGTTGTTGGAATCAGATCACTTGCCATTAATTTGTTTCCCCTCCTGTTTTGGAGAAGCAATTCTGTTGAAAGGGTGGGTTGGGGTGGGTGGAAGAGAATCTAATCCATGGTATGACAGAGGAACTGTCTACTTATGCTATCCTTAATGCCAAAGAGTTGAACTTGTTGGAACTCTATTATATGCTTGAGTGATTCCTGGAACAATAGAAAACTCATCTGCCTGATGATGTTAGAAACGATAAACATGCCAGGCAGATGTTGGCTTATACTTGTCGCAACAGCGAAATCTCATAGCGGGCCTAACTACCAATTTCTGAATGATTGTTCAGGGGAAAGAGTGAGCCAGAAAAAAGGATGGAAGGCTTGAGGGAAGATGGTAGCAATCCTTTCTAGAAGCTAAGCATTCATTTGATGATTTGATCTGCTCTTTTGGGCTGGAACAGAAGTGGTATTCAGCAGGTTCTGACCAGGTTCTGACGAGGTTCTGACCAGGTTCTGGAGAACTGGTCACGGAAATTTGGAGTAGTTCAGAGAACTGGCCAATACCGCCTCTGACTGGCCCCGTCCCCATCTATTCTCCCCATGATCGGCTGGATCTTCTTTGGTTACCCTGCACAGGAGAATGGAGCTGCAAAGCAGGTTAGTGGGATGGGGAGGGAATGGGGATTTTGCAGTAACCTTCCCCTGCCATGCCCACCAAGTCACACCCTGCCCACCAAGCCATGCCCCGGCCCACCCAAAGAACTGGTAATAAAAAAATTTGAATACCACCACGGACACACACACACACACACACACACACACACACACACACACACACACAGAGGGAATAATGTATGGGTAGTCCTTGACTTACAATGGCTCATTTAGTGACTATTTGAAGTTACAACAGCATTGAAAAAAGTGACTTATGATTGTTTTTCACACAATTTCAGCCTCCTCATTATCATGTGATCAGAATTCAGATTCTTTAAAGCTGGTTCATATTTGTGACGCTTGCAGTGTATGATGACCCGGAGTGTAACACAAACGTAACAAAATCCAAAACATAAATAAATGTCCTTTAATGCCTCCAACTTGGCCCCACTGTTCAATAATTGTCAGTTGGAGATAAAACTTATTCAAAAAATAATTTTCAGAAGAAAGCAATACAGTCCGAACTTAATGAGCAGATAGAGGTGAAATAAAAAAGCAAAACAAACTGCAATGAAGGAAATTCCACAATGGACCAAGGTAAGTAATTACCAACTTCAAGGAAATAACAAGGCATAGTCTGTTGGAAGGACGCCAACCAAGATAACTTCAGCCCAAAATAAAACACACATTACTTCTGGCAATGTTGTGTTTTAACCGTCTCTCTTATATAGTATTCTCCCCAGCTGCAACCTATGGGGGGGATCATGGCCGCTTCCTCTCTCATAACCAAGTTGTTTCCTTCTCCATTCCTTCCTGCATGTCCTAGGATGAAGAGGGGTTGGGTCTGGTTCTTCCTCTGCCCAGCCAACCTCTGCCCTTCCCCAGCCTCCTCCACAACCTCCGAAGCCACACCTCCACCTCCCTGTCAGCTGTTCTTCCTCTCCCTCAGAGTCCGACTCTAACAAGGGCATGACACAGTATCCCAGGATCACCTGATCTCCTTTTTGCAACCTTCCGACAAGCAAAGTCAATGGGAAAATCTTGATTCACTTAATAGCCATGTTACTAACTTAACAACTGTGGTGATTCACTGAACAACTGCAGCAAGGAAGGTCGTAAAATTGAGTCAAATTCACTTAACAAATGTTCTCACTCAGCAACAGTTTGGAGTGCCTGTACAAATGAATTTGACTGGAGAAATGCAGTTTTGCATTTTGCAGAAATGCAGATTTCAGGAAATGTGCCCATGCAAATATATACATTAGAAGAAAGATTGGGTCAGAAATATGAACCCATTGTTAGCAGAGGAGGAGTAGATTGAGGCAGAAACGCCTTGAAATGAAGTTGGGAAAATGAGAGACTAAAAGATGAAAAATGAAATTGGAAAATTAGTCTGACTTTATAGATGGTGTCCCTCATTTTCTAGAGCAAACCTGCAATTGACAAGTTGATTTAGCTGGATAAGCTGTTTGAATATTTCTCGTCCTACTCCTTCCATCTCTCTTAACATGGCCACTTTTCTTCCTGCTTATTTCTCTGACAATCTTTCTTTCTTTCTTTTCCTCCAGTTCTGGGGGCTACATTTTAACAGTGGTTAAAAGGCCACGTTCGAAAAAGGACACTGGCTGGCATATAAAGAGAGAAAAGTAACAGATGTATAGGAAATTGAAGATGGAATGAAGAGTACATAGGCACTTAAATTATGTATAGTTTTAGGATTTTGCTTTTTATGGCTCAGCTGTGCACTGTGCTCTATTAGCATGTGCACGGAAAGGCCAGAACAGATGGTGATGTTCAACTAGAGTAGAAGCCATTAAAATAACCTGTGATGTTTAGAAATTTGTTCGTGACCAGGAATTTTTGTTTGTTTTGCTCTGGATGTCACAACAGATTACATTAAGGACAGTGGAGATGTGTGTTTGTTCATGCTGTAGGTATGACCTGTGAGGAACCATAGGCTGTTAGGAACGGCCCTATCTGTACGGATTTTGTTGTGGTTTGCTGCAGCCTGTGCAGACAGCAGCAGAATCAGACAGTGGGGAAGAAAGAGGACCACTCCAGGAGTCTGAGGAGGACTCAGATGAGGGTCCTACGTCTGATGCAGAGATAGGGCCAGGACCATCTGGGAGTGTGGAAGAGGAACAAGGGGAGCCTGTTCCCAGTGTGCGTGTGCACACAGCTGCCAGAAGGCAAGAGCAGTTAAGACAAAAGGGGTGACTCGGGAGTAAGGCTTGGAGGTGATTGCCCCTCCCATAAGGTATGAAGGATAGCATAGGTGAACAAATCTTTGTAGGAAGCAAAGTCGTTCATTCTGTTTGGATTAATCCTTGAAGCTCTGTGTGAACTTTGTACTCAGTTGGTTTTTTATAGATCATTTGGTACTCTAGTTCAATTCAAAGGAGAGAAAGCTAGGTGCTTATCTTGAGGGACTGTTTGGGACTCATAACTGGCTAGGAATGAACATAATTCCCAGCGTTGAAATAAAACATGAGTTGTTTTAAATAAATGTATGCTTAATTACGGTGTCAGGAAATCTTGGTCAGAACAGATTTCTGAATCCTCTTTTCAATGCTCCTGGGAATCCCTTAGGATCGGCTGGTTTTCCTATCCAAAAAAATTAAAAAAAGAGAAGAAGGTGGCTAATTTTTTGCATGGTTTTTGTGTACCTAAAACATCTCTAAGAGATCTCAGAAGTGCTGAAGAAAAGGTTCCATACCTTTTGTCATGATGCTTTTGTCATGATGCTACTCAGCCCTGGAACCAGGGGTGGGATTCAGCTGGTTCAATCCGGTTTGAGTGAACTGGATGTTACATTTACATCTGGTTTGCCAAACCAGTAGTTGAACTGACCGGCTGGCCATGACCACCCTGCCCCTCCCCTTCCAGGAGTCTCCATGTGGCCCTTTTTGGATGCAGGTAAGGCATGGAGGCTTTGGGAGGGGGGAGGGGGCGGAATGGGCTGAACCGGAAGTTCCGAAAATCTGGAAATGGACCTGTTGGAACAGAATGGCCAAAGGAATCCATTTGCATGATGCCAGGGATAGATTCTGTCTTCCTCCCACAGGTGTTCTAGATGTTTTACATGGGGAACTCCTTTCCCTTAAATCATCATAGTTCTTCTGAGGTAGTTTGGGCAAAGAGTATAATTGACTAAAAGTCAGCCAGGCCTAGACCACAACCTTACTGTAGCTAGAAGTGAAGCATGAGTAAGGGTTCAACTGTAGTGGAATATTAATGATCAATTGGTTAAAAAGTTGGAAAGCTTTTCAATTTTTACATTTTACATGACTGGCTATTGCCTCTCAGAATGGAATGGAATAGAATGGAATAGAATATATAGAGAGTAGAGTAGAGTAGAGTAGAGTAGAGTAGAGTAGAGTAGAGTAGAGTAGAGTAGAAGAGAAGAGAACGGAACGGAACGGAACGGAATGGAACAGAATGGAATGGAGCATAGCAGAGAAGAGAAGAGAAGAGGTCTTCTAATCCAACCCCCTGCTCAGGCAGGACACCCTGTACCATTTCAGACAAATGGTTGTCCAATCTCTTCTTAAAAACCTTGAGTGTTGCAAAATTCACAACTTCTGGAGGCAAGTTGTTCCACTGATTAATTGTTCTGTCACAAAATTTCTTCTTAGCTCTAAGTTGCTTCTCTCCTTGATTAGTTTCCATTCATTGCTTCTTGTCAGGTGCTTTGGAGATTAGCTTGATTCCCTCTTCTTTGTGGCAAGTCCTGAGATATTATTTATCAACATATAAATAAATTTGGCAAAGGAAATCAACTCTGATTGTTCTTTGGAAAGACAGAAACTCAAAGCTGAAATTCAAAAACTTCAGCCATCTAATGAAAAGAGAAGAGTCACTGGAAAAGACCCTGATGTTGGGAAAGATGGAAGGCAAAAGGAAAAGGAAATAGCAGAGGATGAGATGATTAGATAGTGTCATTGACACAATGAACATGGAATGGTGCTGCAGTGGCCTAGAGGTGGAGCTCTTGTCTCATAATTAGGAGCCTGTGAGTTCAATCCTAGGTAGAGGCAGATATTTCTCTCTGGACACAATGAGAATGCCTCCACATTGGCAACAGGAAAGGCATCCGGCCATTAAACACTCTGCTAGCTCCATTCAGTTGCCAAGACTCCACCCTGCAGGGGATTAAGGGGTTGTTAAAAGATGATGATGATTGACACAATGAACATGAATTTGGATAAACTCCAGGAGACAGAGGAGGACAGAGGAGCCTGGCATGTTCTGGTCTATGGGGTCACAAAGAGTTGGACATGACTTAGCAACTGAACAACAACAAATGGATTTTGCCATCTCATCTCTGGGTCTGGGAATGACATCTTGGTCCCTCAAAACATGAAGATCCAAGGTCACAATGTACAATGACCTGAAAATCAGGGTTGGATGTAAGCAAACATTTTCCTGCAAACCATGAGAAAAATCACTTACATGAGGGTCCATGGGGACATTTTAGGAGTGTCTGGGGCAGTCCAATGGGGACCACTGCTACGGTACATCAGTGTTGGTATTCAGCCAGTTCACTCCGGATCAGGTGAACCGGTAGCAAGAATTTGGTGTGGGTCGCCAAACTGGTAGTAAGCTCTGGCTTGCCATGCCCCCGACCCAGTCACCCTCCCACCCAATGCTTGCTCACCTGACCTGCCTGACGTTCACCTAAGGTATTTTTTCCCCTCCCAACCATCAGCTGAACATACAATCAGCTGTGCTGGGATTCCCCTTTCTGAGGGCCAGGAAGGTAAAAATTGGCTCAGGCCCCCCACTCCATTTTTTTGCCTTCCTGAGCTTCAGAGGAGCCTTAGGGGAGCAAAAATGCCCCTCCCAGGCTCTTCTGAGGCCCAGAAGGCCCAAAAAGAGAGGAAGAAGAAGAAGAAGAAGAAGAAGAAGAAGAAGAAGAAGAAGAAGAAGAAGAAGAAGAAGAAGAAGAAGAACAACAACAACAACAACAACAACTTTATTGTCATTGTACAAGTACAACGAAACTGTGGATGAACCCCAGCAACTGTTTGCAATACAATAAAACCAAAACACTTAAAAATGAAGTTAAGAAAAATAGAGTACCCACATCTCCATTTGCAATTAGAGAGTACAATATCTACGAATATACAATGGGTGAGGGCTACAAAAAAGAAGAAAAAAAGGCACGCCCACCCAGTCACATGGCCATGCCCACCAAGCCATGCCCACAGAACTGGGAGTAAAACTTTTTGAATCCCACCACTGCAGGACTTAGTTATATTAGTTATATTTGAGGAAATTTCTTGCCATTTGCCTGAGTTAAGTTTCTGTTAAGGCTGTATTAGATCTATTTTAGGACTTCTACCCTGCCAGTTTTTCAAATCATCCAATACGCGACCCAGCTCCTACTCAACTGCATGTAAGTGTGGACAATGTCAGATGAAACACAATTAGACTCATGGTAAAATGGGAATGGTTCAGGCTATAGCATCATGCCAAGAGTGATTAAGAGTGATACAGCAGATTGTCATTGCCAACAGTATTCTGCCAATGTAAACCTTAGTTAGGAATGTACTTGTCAGAGAAAAATGCTTCTTTGATTTCTATTACACTTTCCCCATAATTGCTGCCATCAGTGGCAGGTTATTATTACACTTGAATAGAGTTTTAGTAATTACTTTTGCAGAGATTCTAACTGCTTTTAGATTGAATGATATTCTGACAGTTTGAATACTCCTGACAACAATTACTTTTTTCCTGGTTAACACTGATTCCAGAAAATTAAAAATTAAATCCATTCAGAGGAAATTCTCGCATATGACATGGGTAAGGATAAAAATGAAAACATGTGTAAATTGCAGGACGTCCTTAAATTAAGTTCACTTGCTCTTCTTTGCATCTTTTTTTTAAAAAATCTGCATTTATGGAGATGCATAATGTCACACATTTCATATTAAAGCTTATGAAAGAAAAAGAAAGAATCAAGATCATGTGAAGTGTTAACACCACTTTATAATGCTACACATGGAATACTGCATCCAGATTTGGTCGCCACAATACAAAATGTGTTGAGATTCTGGAAAGAGTGCAGAGAAGAGCAACAAACAAGATTAGGGGACTGAAGTCTAAAACATATGAAGAATGGTTGCAGAAATTGGGTATGTCTAGTTTAATGAAAAGAAGATCTAGGGGTGACATGACAGCAGTATTCCAGTATCTCAGGGGTTGCCACAAAAAAGAGGGAGTTAGAACTCTTCTCAGAAGCACCTGAAGGCAGGACAAGAAGCAATGGGTGGAAAGTAATCAAGGAGAGAGGCAAACTAGAACTAAGGAGAAATTTATTGATGATAAGAACAATTAATCAGTGGAATGACTTCAGAAGTTGTGGGTGCTCCATCCCTGGAGGTTTTTAAGAAGAGATTGGACAACCATTTGTCTGAAATGGAATAGGATTTCCTGCCTGAGCAGAGGGTTGGACTACTAGAAGACCTCTAGGGTCGCTTCCAACTCTGTTATTCTGTAAAAACCAGTCCATTTTATTGCAGGACATTTGGCAATGCCTTATTTCAATCCCAAGAATATACTTCAGGCACATGAAAACACGAGAAGTTGACAAGTTTTTTTAAAAAGTGGGTGAATTATAATTGTACTTGGGATTTCTGCCAAAGACAAAAATTGTTACCTTTCAGTGCCATCATTATTACAGCTTATATTTTAAAGCACGGAGGTTTTAAAATCCTTTTTTATGCAACAGTCTAAGTAGCTCAGAACTATGAATCATAATGTTCCCGGAATGTCACTTTTTCAATTAACTCACCTTGTAATCTTCCTTATCTTTTTCTCTCCCTCAGTTATAACATGGATGTAATAATACTATTCTCTTTTAAAAGGTTGTGGTAAGGTTTATGTCAGGTTTACAAGACTTCTCTCTACTCCCTAAATATATGTTCATGCATTCCAAAAACTATCCTTCTTTTGAGTGACAGTATACTTCATATTCCTCTTAGTTGGTCCAATGCAGAAGCAGTTTGTTGGCCTTATCAACCACAATTGCGATCTATCAACTCTGTTGCTGAGAGTTATGGTCAGTAAGTGAAATGCCATGGGACCATGCTGACTTGAAACCAGTAAAGTAATAACTAGAAATTAACAAGGGTTTGTTAAAAACAGATCATGCCAAAACAATTTTATTTCATGGTGTTTTATGTCTGATCTTGATGAAAACAAATTACTGGGACCTGATGGACTACATCCCAGAGTTCTAAAGGAACTGGCAGATGTTATCTCAGAACCACTGTATCACATTTTTCAAAAATCCTGGAGTACCGGGGAACTACCAGACGACTGGAAAAGAGTTGATGTGGTTCCCATCTTCAAAAAAAGGGGGGAAAAAACAGGCCCAGGAAACTACAGACTAATCAGCCAAAAATCAATACCTGGGAAGATGCTGGAAAAGATAATAAAAAAACAGACTTGCCAACATCTGGAAATGAGTAACATTATAGCTAGAAGTCAGCATGGGTTTGTTAAAAACAGATCATGCCAAACCAATCTTATTTCATTCTTCAACATAGTAACTAAATTAGTAGACCAGCAAATACTGTGGACATAATATACTTAGACTTCAGCAAGGCATTTGACAAAGTAGACAACCTACTCCTTGGTAAGCTAGAAAAAAGTGGGTTAGAAAGTATCACCTTCAGATAGAATTGTAACTGGCTGACAAACTGTACTCAGTGAGTAATCCTTAATGGTACTATATCTACATGGAGGGAAGTAATAGTTGGGTATCACAAGGTTCTGTCCTAGGCCCAGTACTCTTCAATATCTTCATAAATGACTTAGATGAGGGAATAGAAGGGGAACTTACAAAATTTGCAGATGATACTAACTGGCAGGAATAACCAATGCCCTAGATGATAGGCTCAAGGTCCAGATGGATCTTGACAGACTTATGATGCTGGTTCAGGGCTGTAGTTGTTAAGCAAATCGCCTAGTTATTAAATGTGAAATCACAATACCACAACTTGTGACTCTTGCTGGCTTCCCCCTTGACTGTGCTTCTTGGAAGCCATCTGTGAAGTTTGCCAATGGCGATCGCAGGACTGCAGCCATACATGCCAGTTGTCAAATGCCTAAATTGTGATCACATGATTGTTAGGCCCCTTCAACAGCTGGACCAAATAAGGATCCTCTGGCAGAATGGACACAATTCAAACAAAACATTGATGGATTTATTTGGGATGTGGCTGAAATGAGAAAGTGCCAGAAGGAATATTTTCAATAGTGCTAAAACCACAATACTGCAAGCAAAATTTTATTCTCCAAGTAAGTAAGGAGCATAGATGATTCTTTCTCTTCATTCCTAAATGGCAGTATACAATTTAGTCTCCTTTACATGTCTTAATTATTTGCACAGCTATTTTTGAACTAGATTGGCTTAAGATCCATATCCCATCTGTGCCTTGTGCAAAAGAGATCAACCACGAATGAGAGGACAGTGGCCATCCCACAAATGAATTTGATTAGTAAGGATCTGAATTGGATCCTCCCAGCCTGATTCCAGAATTCCAAGCATTGAACCACATCTCTTGAAACCTGAATAAAGCAACATAAAATCTTGATTACTGAGAAAAGCACAGAGAAATCTGTTTTCATATTACATGTCCAGGCAATGTGGATATCAACATTTGTCTGTGCCTCACTGAATTCATTTTCTTTTTTGGGGTGATGTGAATGCTTATCCCCATGATGGGAAACCTATGACATGCGTGCCGGAAGTGGCATGCAGAGCCATTTCTGCTAGTATGCAAAAGATCTCCTGGAAGAGCCCCACTGTGCATGCATGTGCATCCCCTGCCAGCCAGCTGACTGTTGAGTATCTGATGTGTATGCACATAGGTGGGGGCAGAGGTAGAATTCTGCAGGTTCACACCTATTCACTAGATCCAGTTGTTAACATTCTAAGCAGTTCGGAGAACCGGTTGTTAGAAGAAATTACTGGCCTAATCCTGTAAGGAAGGCAGGAAGGAAACATTCTGGTGTTGCTTACAGAAACTGCCTCTCCGTTAACCCTTGTTACATTCTTGGCAGGACTAGACTTCCTGTCTCTGGAGGTTCTTTTCCCCTCCTTTGCTGGTACTTTGCTTGTGTGGAGTAACCATTCAAAGTTACAATGGCACCAAAAAAGTGACTTATGACCCTTTTTCACCCTTACAACTGTTGCAGCATCCCCACAGTATTGAGAGGCCATGCGAAGAGATACGTGCCTTGATGTGAGTGATGTTGAGTTGGCCACACCCAGCCAGTCACACGACCACCAAGCCATGCCCACCAACTAAGCCACGCCCACAGAACTGGTTGTTAAAAAAATTGAATCCCACCCCTGTGACAATCAGATTCTATTCTGATTATGGCTGGATTAACCTCATCCCTTAATACTTCCTGGTTCCAGTAGGAAAGTGCAGTTTTGTATTTAGAAATGCAAAAATGATTTCCAAATGACTGCTTATCAGAAAGGACTTGGCAGCTGTCAGGGTCAAATACTCTAATCGCCTCTTCAAAGCTGTAATTTTTTTCCCTCTTACAAAATCATTTTCTAATGAGCAGTTCATCTCCTGATTTTCAGCTCTGCCAGCCTCATTGTTCTCTAGGCACTGTTCTGTTTGTGTGGCGAGGGAAATATATTTGTAAATATGGACAATTGCTGGGTAACATCGTTATGATACCTGACTTCTGTCTCATTCTCTCTCTTTCATGTTTTGTTACTTTCTGTTGGGCTAAAAAATCATCTGAAATCAAATAAATGTTTTATTTTGGAATGGAAGGGAAAACCCGATTTTCCTTTCGACTGTCATAGTAAGACTTACAAAAGTAGTACTGAGGACTTTCCCCTCCATAAAACATATTTTAAATACTATACCTTTCAACACTAAGGGAGGAAACATACAGTATTTCACTGTTCTCAGTCAACAGTCTTATCACAACTCAAAGATTCTTCTTCTTCTTCTTCTTCTTCTTCTTCTTCTTCTTCTTCTTCTTCTTCTTCTTCTTCTTCTTCTTCCTTCTCCTCCTCCTCCTCCTCCTCCTCTCTCCTCCTCCTTCCTCCTCCTCCTCCTCCTCCTCCCCTCCCCCTCACTCCTCCCTACCTCCTCTTCTTGGCAACATGGAAGTGGTTTGCCATTTCCTTCTTCCAGAATATATTTTCTAGCCCAGAATCTGGAAATATCCAGATATTCCTATTCAAATCAAATCTGATCTTAGTATTCCTTAAAAGAATCAAGGTTGTTGTACTTGCTGCTGCACAATAGGAAAAGTCAGAGATACTTGAATTATTTAATTGCTTTTTTTTTTTAAAAAAACTTGCTTTCTATTCTGGTGACTGCATTGCCACAGTGTCAAATCCATTGTGGTTACAGCCATAGAATGGATATATGGGCTCATCCAAAACCATTCTCAGTTTCAAAAGGAAAATGCAGGGAAAGTCTGTGGTTTCCATTTTTACCTGTTCTCTCGATCAGTGGAAAGAAATTACTTTTACAAATTGTAATAGTGAATATTGGCATAGATTTTTATACAAACATAGCTTTTGCCCATGATTGTGAATGTGCCTGTGGAATATACAGATTAGGATTTTGCACAGGTTTGTCTCATTCTGAAACTGCCTGTGTCTCCACCTTATTTTTCAGAGATTTTTGGATGAAAATCTTCTAGCAATGGGGTTCTACCATCCATGGATGCTAGTTTTGATGGAATTTTTGGCCCTGTAGGGAAACCAAACTTCCATTTCATGTTAATGACCCTCCTATTACGAATGGATAAATCCTGAATTCTAAGCTGTAAAATATAATTTTGTCCAGATCATCATCATCCTAATCAATCAGTCATCAATCACCAATACTAATAGTGATCTTTCTTTCTCATTTTATCTTCCTGGCTTTCTTTCTTTCTTTGAAAACATTATATGCATTTTGCAAGTGTCAGGATATCTCCCCAAATAACATAAAGTTATTTTATAATGAAAGACCCAATATTCTATCTGTGGAAATCTTCAGAAAATGGTTATTTATTCATCTTCCTTTTATGGCAGAATTGAGTTATAACTGAAAAACATCTTACCAATATTGAATTTGGTTATTAAATATCTGGGCTATGGTATATTAAACAATCTGACATGCATCAGAGAAATCAGAAATAAATGAGCTAATTGAAAAAAAAGGGCATATCTTGATAAAATACTGGATTATGAAGGATCAGGCAACCATAGGTAGCATTCAGTGCAATTTTTTAAAAAAGCTCACATCAGAATTTCATAAAAGGTATTAGCATTTATTATGATGGGATATCAGCAGGGTAGACTTTGGTTGATTTACAGTGATGAAATGACTTAAGAGTTTTATACTTCATTAAGAAAAATAACATTTGTTATATAACAGTAGGCACAGTTATTTCAACATGTATGTCATATATAAAAAGAACCCTTCAAAAGAAAATGTGCTAAATAGTTTAATCTATTTTTTTTTATAAAATAATCTTTACAAACTAAACTATCATTGAACTATCAAATTAAAATCTGGTACACTTTAATCTTACATCAAATGTATCAGTTACCTCTTGCCAACCCAGAGAGAGGGAAGGCAAGGAACATTATGGCTCCAACTCTCCTAAGGAAGTCCATCTTGTGGGACCAAGAAGAAGGGCCTTCTCCATGGTGGCTCCCTCCCATGTGGATCATCATCCCCTGTAGTGATAAGATTTGCCCCCACTTTGACATTCAAACAAGACTGGAGATCCCGGAGGGGGATAGAGTCCATCAAATGGCTTATTTGACTGGGGGAGTGGGAGGAGTTATTGCTTTTTATTGTTTTTATATTGGGGTTTTAAGAGCCTTGGTGTCATGCTCCTGTCAGAGTTTGAATCCAAGAAGGAAGACAAACAGCTGACAAGGAGTGTGGTTCCACTGGCTGTGGAGGAAACTGGGGAAGGGCAAAGTCCGGCTGGGCAGAGTAGGGGAGAGGTAGAATAGGGAAGGAGGAATTCAGAGAAAGACCCAGGCCCATTCCCCTCTTCATCCTAGGGCACGCAGGGAGGAATGGAGAAGGGAGCAACGTGAGTTGCATGGCTTAGGGGGAGGAAAGGGCCCTGATTCCCTTCATTAGCCACAGCTGGGAAGAGAGATAAAAGAGATGCATGCTGAATGCAGCATCTTCCAGGAACAAACATGAGTTTATCTTGTATGTGCTTTAGTTATCTGCATTCTTGGCATCCTCCCAATCATGCTGAGTTATTGCTGTTCCTTCACATCTGGAATTCTTTCTCTTGCCCTGCTGGACTAATTACCTCATCTTGCCTTGATTGGACTAATAGTTACAGTTTTTGTTGACCACGTTTTGGACTTGATTCTCTGAAGCCAAAGGCTATACCTGGGAGAGTTTTTCTCCAGCCAGAAGGTAACCTAGACATTGGGGGCAAAGTTAAAGGGACTCCTCCTGATTATCTGACTGTGTTGCCTTTGTGCCATGCCACGGGTCATCATACATGGTGGCACAGTGGTCAGGATGCAGTATTGCAGGATAATTATGCTGACTGCCAGCAGTTTGATTCTCACCAGCTGAAGTTTGATTCAGCCTTCCATCCTTCTGAGGTCATTAAAGTGAGGACACAGATTGTTGGGGGCAATAGGGTGACTTTATAAACCACTTTGAGAGAGCTGTAAAGCACTATTGCTATTATTCTTGTAAGCCACAGGAGTCACTGAATTGGAAAGCCATAAAATTTTTCCTCTTGGGTTTAATTGAAAAAGAACTGGAGAAAATTTTTTGGAATTTTGTTATTATATATGTTGACAACAGCAAAACTATTGTATGCACAAAAATGGAAGGACATTTCAATTCCGACTATGGATGAATGGTTGCAGAAGCTGAAAGAGTTGGCCAAAATGGCAAAATTGACCATTTTGATAAAAGGAAAGAAGATAAGTACTTTTGTTTCCACATGGAAACCACTTCTGAACTTCGTACTTGACGTGGAGAAGAATGAAATTCTGACTTTGGGTTTTACCAATTAGACAGGTAGATCTTCATAGAAATGGCTTGTTCTTATTATTATGGAAAAGCAAAAGATTGTGATTTGAATGCCTTATTTTACTGGAACAGAGAGAGTCAGAAGTCAATGCTTCTTTTTCTTTCTTTCTTTTCTTATTTTTCCTCACCTCTCCTTCCCTTTTTCCTCCCCACTGCTTTCCTATTTACTTTGCATTTTACATTACTTAATAACTCAATAAAAATGTTAATGGGAAAAAAGCTAAATAAATAAATAAATAATTGTGAATCTATATGTAACCCATGCATCCAAAGAATATCTATTTTAGAGTGTGTGGGCACCCTTTTAAAAAACAATCCTGTGCTTTTCCAATCTTTTAAGCTTTTCCCCTTTTCTCTCCATGAAAACATTTCACCCTAGAGTTCCCTTTTAACACAAGGGTTGGGTGGGAAAGGGAAACACAACAGATGAACAGTATCTTGCATTAGCAAAGCACATGCATTTAAATCACTTATATTTTACTTTTTTATGATGCAATTGTGAATTATGTTGTTTTGCATTTATAATTAGGACTTGAAGCAGATGGTAGAGGCTCTGTTTAATGATGTACTGGATTCGACAAGACTCCCCATCAGCTCTTTCATGTTAGAAAAATGCTGAAGAACGAAACACGCATGGGGAGTGGTCTAATATCACAGTATTTATGACAGATTATTTAGGGCCCCCACCTCTTTTTTTCTTCTAAAAAAAGAAGAGGTGCTGGATTTCCAACAAGGTGTTTGTAGCAGTGTGTTTATAGCATGATAGCAGTGTTTCAATATTTGAGGGCTGCCACAAAGAAGAGGGAGCCAAGCTATTCTCCAAAGCACCTGAGGGCAGGACAAGAAGCAATGGGTGGAATCTAATCAAAGAGAGAAGCAACCTAGAAAGGATGCATTTGCATCCAGTATACATACACGCGACATCCCCTTTCTTTCCTTTAGGTGTACGTGATGCATCCGCTTCATCTGCTATGCGTCCACTTCAAAATTATCCCCTGGAACCCCTTCGGAGGTGTCATCCGCTTCCATCTGCTTTCATCCTCTAGGCTTCCTATGAACATCCATTTAACATCCCCGCTGCATACTACCCCGTCCGTTCTTTTCCATTCTTTTCTGTTTTGTTTATGCAAATTTTTGCCACTTTTTGAAGAGGATGACAACAGATGGAGCCACCCCTGAAATTTTGCTCATCCGTTGTGCCCTTTATGCATACGTTTTGCGTCCGTCAGCCAGTGGGACCTTTAATTCTGTTGAGAGTTTTGTTGTTGTTGCTATTTCCCCTGTAAAGGCTTTGTTTTATCAAATTGGAAGATTCTATCATTGTTTGCTTGCTACAGAGATTAATATTTAATTATTAAAAGTAAGTGGCTTATTTATTTCTTAACCCCAGTGAAATCATTAATGTTATCCTTGGCAGGGAGTTGTTTGTGCAATTCCATGGTATTATTTTAGGGAACAACAGTATCATAAGGTTCATGAATCCCTTTGTGAGGTTTCTAATGTATTACTGATTATTTTAACACTCCCTCTGTGTCTATTTACTAACATTGTAACCTGCTGTTGAGTTGGACTCAATTATTCCAATGGGCTTGGTGTAATAAAATTCCCTAAGAGTTTCCTGTTGTTCTCTTTTTATTTAATTTTATTATCATTATTTTATATATATATATATATATATATTAATGAGGGCAGGTTTCCAAATGGTTGGTAGGCGGGAGGTATCATCTCGCTGTTTATTCATGCTGTGTGGGCGTTTTCTATCTTTATGGCTTCTCTGATTATTCTGTTGTTGAAGTGTTCGGTTTTGGCGATAGTTCTGTATTTTTAAAGTCAATTTCATGTCCTGTGGTTTGAGGTGTTGGACCAGGAGAAGAGGTCAGTTCGTCTTTTTGATGAGTTCTGTGTTCTTCAATGCGTGCACTTATTCTTTCTGTTAGTTTGTCCAATCTATGTAGTGGGCAGGCAGTGCAAGGGGATTTCGTATACTCTTGGTTTTCTAACTCGGTTTTGTCTTTAGGGTTTCTTAGGATGGTGGATAATTTTTCTGTTTGTGCAGAATGCTTGTTTTAATGGTGTGTTTTTTGGAGGATCTTGCTGATTTTGTCTGTAGTGCCTTTTATATATGGGAGAGGGCTTTGCCATCCTCTTGTTCTGTCTTGGCTTTTGGTTGGGTTTCTATTTGGATTAGGTGGGTAATCTTTCTTTTTTGGGGGGAATCCATTGGCTGTTAGTAAATAGTGAGAGTGTGTAGTTCGGTTTTTAAGTGTTGTTCGTCGGCTAAGCATTTTGTTCTGGAGATGAGTGTTCTCGGCTACGGAATTGATCTGTGCTGGGTGGTGGTGTGAGAGTGCATGTAGATAGCGGTTTGTATGTGTTTTCTTCTGGTAGATGGTGTATCCTAGGGAGCCATGGATTTTTTGTATACTAAGACATCTAGGAAGGGAAGTTGATGTTGGCTTCTGTTTCCATGGTGAATTGTATTTTGGGGTGTAAGCTGTTGAGGTGTGTGCAGGAAGTTGTTAGTTTTTTCTTTCCGTAGCCAAAACACTCATCTCCAGAACAAAATGCTTAGCTGACGAACAACACCTAAAAACCGAACTGCATACTCTCACTAATGTACTAACAGCCAATGGATTCCAAAGAAAAGAAAATTACCCACCTAATCCAAAAAACAAACCCTAACAAAATCCAGATAGAGAACAAGAGAATGGCAAAGCCCTCCTCCCATATTAAAAGACACTACAGACAAAATCAGCAACATCCTCCAAAAACACAACATTAAACAGCATTCTGCACAAACAGAAAAATATCCACCATCCTAAGAAACCCTAAAGACAGAATCAAGTTAGAAAACTAAGGAGTATATGAAATACCTTGCAACGCCTGCAATGCCACATACATTGGGCAAACCAACAGAAGAATTAGTGGACGCATTGAAGAACACAAGAACTCAATCAAAAAAGAAGAACCAACCACTTCCCTAGTCCAACAAACTTCAAAGCCACAGACATGAGATTGACTTTAAAAATACTAGAATTATCGCCAAAACCAAACACTTCAACAACAGAATAATCAGAGAAGCCATAGAGATAGAAAAACGCCCACACAGCATGCATAAAGAGATGAGACCTCCCGCCTACCAGCCATTTGGAAACCCGCCCTCATTAACAAACGAATACCTAACATGAAGAATGACACCAGATCCACACCCACGAGGGCCACACAGGATAGCTACCACCACAGCCAAGCCCCCACCTGAACAGACACACCCTCAGCCAATCGGAACACAGCCAACCCCCCAACCAATCAGATCACAGCCAGGCCCCAACCAATGAGAGCACACCCCTAGCCAATCAGAACACAGCCAAGCCCCCACCCAGTCAAGTCACACCCCACTGGCAGCTAAAAAGAAAAAAACAGCTACAAGCTACATTACTCTGAGAAGCACAAGGCCGAAGACACAGCTGCCTGGTTGGGGTGTGTTTTGAGTTGGAGCTATCAGAGGGAGTCTGTTTGTGCCCAGGTGTTTGCCTGGCTGTTGGTGTGGAGATCTTTCTATTTGAGAGTGCAGGCTTCCAAATGATTGACAGTCTTGGTAGAATCATCTCTTCTATCCATGCTTTCAGTCTTTTTTCAATCTCTATGGCTTCTCTGATGATTCTGTGGCTGGGGTTTTCTATAGTGGCTAGGGTTTGGGTGCCATTGAAGTTGATGTTGTGACCTGTTGGTTTTCATGTGTTGGACTAGTGAGAGGTGTGTTCCAGCTTTTTTACTTGCATTTTTGTGTTCATCCAGTGGGTACTTATTCTTCTATTGGTCTGTCCAATGTATGTGGCCGGGCATGATGCACAGGGAACTTCGTATATGCCTTGGTTTTCCAGGTCAATTTTGTCTTTGGGGTTTCTTAAGGATGGCTGCTATTTTTTGTCTGTTGAAGGCAGTCTTGATGTGATGCCTGTGTAGATCTTACTGATTTTGTCTTGTAGTACCTCTTATGTAGGGCAGGACAGCTGTCCATAGGTCTGTTGAATCTTCTAGGTCTCTATTCTTCTTAGTGTGTTTTGTGGATCAGGCTGGTGATTTGTTTTGTGGAAGCCGTTGGCTGTCAGTACTTTTAGTCAGGGTGCATAGTTCAGTCTTTATATGTGTCTTGTTTGCCATGCGTTTGATTCTTGGAAATTAGTGTTTTGGCCACAGAATTTATCTGTGCTGGGTGGTGGTGGTTGGGCGGTGAGGTAGGGTTCGGGTTGTTTGCTTTCTTCTGGGATAGTTGGTTATCCTAGTGTGCTATCTGTTCTTTTGTAGATAGTACAACTAGAAATGGTAGTTGTTTGTTATTTCCAGATATAACATTATATATATCTATAAATATAATATATATAAATATATATATGTGTGTGTGTGTGTTATAAACATATATATATGTTTATATATACATATATATATATGTGCGTGTTTCAGCTTCCTTCGGTATTATCCCACGTCATTGTAGTGCTTTTAAAGTTGTAGCAACTTTTCAACAGAATCTCATCTGCCATCATCAGGCTTCTGTATTGAGTTAGTCTGTGAATCAGGCTATCACAGCCGTTTCAGTTTATAGTTTTAGCCTGACTCACAGATGAACTCAATACAGAGGCCTGATGATGGCAGATGAGATTCTGCCAGGTTCTGCAGGAATAGGGAAACACAAGTGTTGCATACTGTGATGACCTGGGGTATAGCACAAAAGCAACAAAGTCACAAAAATAGGTAAAGTCCCTTTAACTCCTCCAACTTGGCCCCCAGTGTCCAGTTATCATTGGCTGGAGAAAAAAACTCTCCCAATAACAATTTTTAAAGGTAAGAAATTCTGTTCAAACCCAAAGTACATTTAGATTATGAATAAAAACCAATACCCACGCTGCAGCAATTAATGAGACAGGGCAGGATAAGAAATCGAAGACTTCAAAACATAATGAAACACACACAGTTGGGAAGACACCAGAACCCAGATAAGACTTGACAAACCAAAATAATTCACGCTTTGCTTCCAGAAACTTTGCTGTGTGTAGTTTGCCTTTTTAAACAGTTTTCCCAGCTGCAGCCAATGAAGGGGATCAGGGTCCTTTCTTCCACCATAAACCACGCAACTCATGTTGCTCCCTTCTCTGTTCCTCCCTGCATGCTCTAGGATGAAGAGGTGATGAGCCTGGATCTTCCTCTGAATGCCCAGCCGAACAATGCCCTTCCCCAGTTTCCTCCACAGTCAACAGAGCCACACTCCCACTCCTTGTCAGCTGTTCCATCTCTCCCTCGGAATCAGATTCCAACATGGGCATGACACATTCTACTGCTTGTTGTAAACAATTAAAAATTGTGGGAATTGAAGTCCATGCATCTTAAATTTTCCAAGACTGAGAAACTGTGGTCTATAACCACCAATTGTAACCACTAATTGTAATGCAGACTTACAACAGGTCTATTTAGTGACTTGTTTGAAGTTACAATGACACTGAAATGACTTATGAGTATTTTTCACACTTACAACCATTACAGCATCCCCATGGTCATGTGATAAAAATTCCTCCTCCTTCCTCCTTATCTGTCATTGGACATTGGCGATCGTGTTTGGTGATCCTATTTTGATCAACAACCGCACGGAAAAGGACTGTTGAGTTTTGTCCAAACCAGTCCCTGAGATTTTGAAGCCCTGATGCTCTTCTTCTGCCTGGACTTCATTTGCCTTCAATCTTTTCTTGGATGATTAAGAGAAGGATGCCACATTAAGATTGACTGGAACGTTGAAACTATATCTCTCCAGTCCTTATCTGACCTTCCAGGCTGCTTCATGCATTACAACAAGACTTGGTTTGTTTCAACGTAATAAATAGAATTCTTTATTGAATTCTTTATTGACCAAGTGTAGTTGGATACACAAGGAATTTGTCTTTGGTGCATATGCTTTCAGTGTACATAAGAAAAAATAAAATACATTCATCAAGAATCATAAGATACAACACTTAGTGATAGTCAAAGGATATTAAGGCTAGGTCCCACTGGCCGATGGACGCAAAACGTATGCAGAAAGGACACAGCAGACGAGCAAAATTTCGGGGG
>BHFT01005834.1:0-23346 GCA_004320025.1 Laticauda laticaudata | reverse complement strand
CAGTGAGTACAGAACGGATGCATCACGTTAATCAACGGATGACAAGTGTTTTTCTCCGTATTACATCCTCTTTCCATCCGTTGGTGCAGTGTGACAGGGGCTTTACTTCATTAGTTTCCTTGCCTAAGTAGAATTGATCTGGATAGATGGGGGTATTGAATATGTAGCACCCAGTGCAGAGTAAACCATTAGCATTATATTTAGATATTTAGACCAACAAATTGTCCAGCTGTTATGTGGAAGGAGAAAAAGAAATGTAGGATCTTTGGGATGACTGTTAGAAATATGGTAGAATATGGGCTATCTGTTCTGTATGGAACTTGGTAGGTTCCAAGTCCCTCATTCTGATTGGCTGAAAAGGCCACTTACGGATTGGTTCACTANAACATATAACAAAATTACGAAAGCAGTGCAGATGATAGCTTTCATAATAAAGGTGTAGTCCCCTTCAGAATTGAAATAACAGAGTGCTTTTACTTCTTTAAAGATTCTGTGCTACAGGTTAAATATATAAACAGATAGTTCTCAATTTACAACAGTGCATTTAGTTACCATTCAAAGTTACAATGGCACTGTAAAAAAAGGACTTGTGACAATTTTTCAAACTTACCGTTGTAGCATCCCTGTGGTCACATGATCAAAATTCAGACGCTTGACACCTGACTCATATTTATGATAACTGCAGTGTCCTGGGGTCATGTGATCACCTTTTGTGACCTTCTGACCAAGCAAAGTCAGTGGGGAAGCCAGGTTCACTTAACAACCTTGTTACTAACTTAACAAATGCAGCCATTCACTTAGCAATTGTGGCAAGAAAGCTTGTAAAATGGGGATAAATTCCCTTAACAAATGTTGCACTTAACTACAGAACTTCTGGGCTCAATTGTCATAAATCAAGGACTAATTGTATGTTCTTCTACACACACACACACACACACACACACACACACACACACACACAGAGTTCTTTTAAGTGAAATAATACAGAATAACTGGGAAAATAATTTGGAAAATATGTTGAACAAGACAATACCTTGAATATCTTCTGTGTGTGACCCAAGGGGTAAAGTATATGCATATTACACATTTTTTTAAACTCCACTGGAGCTTCCTCTGACGGCAGTGCTGGATTTCATATTAAATTTAACATGTTAGCTTTCCTACAACTGAACGTGTAGAAATCTTCTTAAAGCTATAGTTGAAAAATGAAATCTCCATGTTACCCAAATCCATGCATCTAATGATAGAGGAATATTCACCTGTTCAGATTTGATTCCTGAGAAGTAACACGCTCATTTTAGTATGCCTAGAAAATATAAACATGCCTTGTGTTCGTGTGACTCAGATTACCAAATCGTTCACAATGTCAAAAGGCCTTTTGTTTCATTATGTCATTCAATATGTCAGAATTCCTCTAGCAGAAATGAGGAAACGTTCCTGGCTTTCAAACAGAAGTTTCTGAAACAAAATGCATTTGCCACTGGTTTCAGATCCATAGAAGTGTAGGTTCCTTGTTGCAATTATATATTGATGAATTGCACTGTGTTTCATAATTTTCTCAACGTCTTGAAGGCAGAAGCAGTTTAGGTTAAGAGAGTGATTTAAAGTTGATCAATAAAAAAATAGACCAATAAAGCAAGAGTTACCAAATGTCAACTTCGTGCAAGGTACCATGAATAGGCCAAAAGAGTTTCTTTATTATTGATCAGCTATTTACAAGGATCATGCCAGACTAACTGCATTTTCTTGAGAACCAGCGGATAAAGACTTCAAGAGTCTGGCTCCTGCTGCCCTCTGCCACGGAGAGATTCCAAACTAGATCCCTTCTTTACTCCCCCTCTATTCTACCCCCTCTATTCTAGCCAGTGATTCTGCTACAGTATTTGTCAAAAGCTGGGATGGCCAAATGTGCTTCTTAGCCCCTATTTTTGCCCCTGGAGCCTTTCCCCCTATCACAGTTGATTTCCCCATTGCATTGAAGAAGGACTGTCAACAACAAAATAAGGAAAGCCATCAAGGATGGGATTTAGCTGCAAAGTAGCCTAAAAGACATGAAAAAAATCTGGTTTTCAGCCTGAACATGGAACCAAGACAGCATTGGTTGCTCAAAGTGAGAATCTTCCTTAGGACCTAGAAGAGAGTCGAACGCACTTCCTCATCCTTTGGGGACCTTTCCTTGGCCTTCAGAGCTATTGATTACCTACAAAAGTTGGAGGATGAGGTACTAACAGTGGGTTCTATGCCTTCCTCAATGGATAACTTCAGTTTTGGAAGGAGGATACAGATCAAGCCAGTGATGGTTGTCAAGTGGAGGCCCACAGAGGTCATCTTTTCCCCACTGCTAAGAGTTCCTCCAGAAGTTGGGGGAGAGGTATCTTCAGTGTGCTGATGGCACTCAGCATTATGTATGATGTTCAGTGTTATATACTTATACCTCATGTGCAGTATCCCCATTCACCTGAGGAGGTACATATTTGACATAATAAAAAGAGGCATTCATCTCTTTACAACCAGTGAACTTTGCTTCTCCACAGCTCCTCTGCCACTGGTGGTACCGAATGTGGTCATGCAAACTTTGCAACTTGCTTGTGCATCGTGGGCTTGCATATCTGAATGATGGAGTGGCTGGTGGGTGACTCCCAAAGCCAACAGAACAATGTCTATGTATAAAGTCTAAAAAAATTGGATTAATTTTCATAAATAAGATTAATATAAGCTAGTTCCCAGACATTTGGGTTAGAATTTCAATTTTTGTTCTTTATTAGTTTGTGACATAAAATACAAATATACAAAAGCAAATGGGAAAGGGGAGGAAAAGGGAAGGGAGAAATATAGAAAAGAAAGGAAAAAAGAAAAAAAAGGCATTGACTTCAGATTCCCTTTGATGCAGTAGAATAAGACAGTAACATCAAATCTCAACTTTTTACTTTTACACAACAGTATAAATTAGCCATTCCTATATTTCTAAAGTTTTATTTGTTTTCCATCCCAAGCACAAAGTTCAGAACTGGTTTCCAAGTAGAAACAAACGTACTTGTGTTTTTTTCTTTGATCAAAGCAGTCAATTTGGCTATCTCTGCTAACTCCATCCACTTTTGCAGCCATTCATCCATTGTGGAAATTGAAGCATTTCAATTTTCAAAGGTGGAACTGACATCAAAGTCTTTAATGTCTGTTCCTTTTTTTTTTTTCCCAACAGAGGAAACAAAGCAGGTTTTGAGGCTGAGTTTAACGGAGTTCTCGCTACCCAAATTCTACTTGCTGTTTGGAATTAGCAAAGTGAAATCGGCAGCAGTCATTGCATTCCGATCCAGTTATCGGGACCGGTCATTCTCTCCTGGTTCCTATGAGAGAGAAACGTTTGCACTGACATCTCTGGAAACAGTCACAGAAGCATTGTTGGAAATTATGGAGGTATGACAAGGACATCACGATATGAGTGTACAAGCATGAGTAAGATATCAGGGTTGCAAAATATGTCATTTATAGATAATTCAAGTATGAGCACTTTAGTACATTGATTATGGCAAGGGCATATTTTACACAGCAGAGATTAGAATTAAGATATATTGACAAGTTTTAAGATGGTTTTTAGTCTGGTGCATAATGTTTTTATGATAGGAAATAAAAAAGAAAATATTAAATTAATCTGATTGAGAATTTGTGCTTGCAATCTATATAACGGAATAAAGTGGTGGAATGGATCTTACACATCAAGAAAGGGATAATATCTTTAAGATTTTAAACAAATGCCTTGCAAGTAAAACAAATATACAAAAAGAAAAAGGATTTAGCCCAGTCTGTTTCCTGATACATATGCTGAATGTACACTGCTCAAAAAAATAAAGGGAACACTTAAACAACACAGTGTAGCTTGAAGTCAATCACACTTCTGTGAAATAAAACTGTCCACTTAGGTAGCAACAGAGATTGACAATCAATTTCACGGAAAGCAGAGGCAGTTAGCAAGACACCCCCAATAAAGGAGTGGTTCTGCAGGTGGTGACCACAGACCACTTCTCAGTTCCTATACTTTCTGGCTGATGGTTTGGTCACTTTTGAATGCTGGCGGTGCTTTCACTCTAGTGGTAGCATGAGATGGAGTCTACAACCACACAAGTGGCTCAGGTAGTGCAGCTCATCCAGGATGGCACATCAGTTTGGAGCTGTGGTCAGAAGGTTTGCTGTGTCTGTCAGCGTAGTGTCCAGAGCATGGAGGCGCTACCAGGAGACAGGCCAGTACATCAGGAGACGTGGAGGAGGCCATAGGAGGGCAACAACCTAGCATCAGGATCACTACCTCCGCCTTTGTGCAAGGAGGGACAGGAGGAGCACTGCCAGAGCCCTGCAAAATGACCTCCAGCGGGCCACAAATGTGCATGTGGCTGCTCAACAGGTCAGAAAAGACTCCATGAGGGTGGTATGAGGGCCCGACGTCCACAGGTGGGGGTTGTGCTTACAGCCCAACACCGTGTGGGACATTTGGCATTTGCCAGAGAACACCAAGAATGGCAAATTCTCCACTGGCACCCTGTGCTCTTCACAGATGAAAGCAGGTTCACACTGAACACATGCGACAAACGTGACAGGGTCTGGAGGCGCCGTGGAGAACGTTCTGCTGCCTGCAACATCCTCCAGCATGACTGGTTTGGCAATGGGTCAGTAATGGTGTGAGGTGGCACTTCTTTAGGGGGCCGCACAGCCCTCCATGTGTTTCGCCAGAGGTAGCCTGACTGCCATAAGGAACCGAGATGAGATCCTCAGACCCCTTGTGAGATATATCCTGGCACAGTTGGCCCTGGGTTCCTCCTAATGCATGACAATGCTGGACCTCATGTGGCTGGAGTGTGTCAGCAGTTCCTGCAAGACGAAGGCATTGATGCCATGGACTGGCCCACCCGTTCCCCAGACCTGAATCCAATTGAACCACATCTGGGACATCATATCTCGCTCCATCCACCAACACCACGTTGCACCACAGACTGTCCAGGAGTTGGGGGATGCTTTAGTCAGGTGTGGGAGGAGATCTCTCAGGAGACCATCCGCCACCATCATTAGGAGCAGGCCCAGGCGTAGGGAGGACATACAGGCACATGGAGGCCACACACACTACTGAGCCTCATTTTGACTTGTTTTAAGGACATTACATCAAAGTTGGTCAGCCTTCAAATCCAGACCTCCATGGGTTGCTAAATTTGATTTCCATTGATAATTTTTGTGTGATTTTGTTGTCAGCACATTCAACTATGTAATGAACAACATGTTTAATAAGAATATTTAATTCATTCAGATCTAGGATATCTTATTTTTGTGTTCCCTTTATTTTTTTCAGCAGTGTATAAACGTGGATTAGGGTGTTGTTTTCATGTGATAGAACATTCAAAAATGAGCCTTTCCCACACTTAACACAGTTTGTTCTATTTTCCTATTTTAAAATTCAACTTTCATTTCCTCTTGGTGAAATAGATGGCTATTATGTATGCATGGCTCAGTAAAAGTTGTGTGTGTGCATGTGTATGAGAAATAAAGAGAGTGGGGGGAAATCTGTAAATTATTTTCTATCTCTGGCGGTCTGAAAATAGACACAATTTAAGTATGTAGTGTATCAGTATAGATAGTCCTCAGCTTAGCAATAGCACTTAAACTTATATACCACTTCACAGTGGTATAGCTCTCTCTCTAAGTGGTTTACAGAGTCGGCATATTGCTCCCCAACAATCTGGGTCCTCATTTTACCAACCACAGAAGGATGGAAGGCTGAGTCAACCTTGAGCCTGGGTGAGATTTGAACAGCCAAACTGCTGGCAATCGGCAGCCAGCAGAAATAGCCTGCAGTACTGCATTCTAACCACTGTGTCACCGTGGCTCACTAGAACAACAATTGAGGGATCCTTGGTGCTCTCTGATAAACAATTCAGCAATTAGGTCATAAGTTGTTGCAGTCATTAACTGAGGTGCTCAGGTGATCATCTGGCTCAACAACTGCAATCTCAGCTCTCCCCATTGCAGTCATTCAGTGATTGCAGAAGTGGGTCAGGCAGTTCCCCACCATGTGCCGAAGGCAACTGCAGTGCTGGACTGGAGAGAAGTTGTTCAGATCTTCAAGATCCAGGTTTCTCTTCTCCAGCCTCGTGCTGAAGTTCCCCTCCATTCCATGGCAGAAAAGAACATTGACCAGAAATCCATGCAGGATGGAATATTTGCATCATTGGGGGTTTGGGCCAGTCACTAGAAACAGGAGGGAGTTCTCTCATTTCTGGGGACTGGCTGCAAATGCCCTGTGCTGCAGACATTTTGTTCTAAAATATTTTGGCAGGGATTTTTTTTTTCACCCAGTCTCCTTGGGGAAGGCAGCGCAATGGCTAAGCAGTTAAGATGCTGGGCTTATTGGCTGGAAAGCCAACAGTCCAGGTTTGAGACCCGAGCGTTGCACGATGGGGTGAACTCCCATCCTCACCTTAGCTCCCACTCAACTAGCAGTTTGAAAACATGCAAATGCAAGTAGATAAATAGATACCACTTCGGTGGGAAGGTAACAATGCTCTGCAACATCATGCTGGCTATGTGACCATGGAAACATCTTTAGACAATGCTATCTCAATGGCCCTTGAAACAGGGATGAGCACTATCTCCTGTAGTCAGCAATGGCTAGCAGAGTAAAATCTGCAGGAACTCCCTCCTTGAGAGCACAAACACTTGCAGAATATCTGTCAGGCCGTGCTTTTGCTCTCATAGAGGCTGGGTGTGAAAAGGCCTCTCCTGAAATTCCTTCCACTTTCAGCCAGCCCCCCAAGACCCAGAGGGAGTCCTCTAGCCACCTCTGGGAAAGCCAGTGGGGAAAATGGCACATGTGAGATCACATATGATCGCAGGGCACTTGGCAAACCACCATAAGTGGAAACAGGTTGCCTAATGCCCAAATTGCAATCACGAAACTGATGGGAGGTGGTGTAGCAGTTGTAAGTTTGCTGTAAAAACTGTTTACAACTGCTGTAACAGTTGCAAGTTTGGGTACAGGTCATAAGTCCCTCTGATGCAATTGTAATTTTGAATGATCTCTGAATGAATGGACATTAAGTGAGGACTGTTTCAATTGTTTAAGGCTGCCAGCAGAGAAAAATAAAGAGAAAATGGGTGTTATTTTTCAGTTCCCAGAGCATGTAAAATACAAAACCACAATTTTCCCTGTTCCAGAAATGCTCACTTTTGGTTGAGTAAATGCTTTAATATGACATAATCAGATAAACTGACCTTTTGATTTTCCTGCAGGCATGCATGAGAGATATCCCAACCTGCAAATGGCTTGACCAGTGGACGGAACTAGCTCAGAAGTAAGTCATGTTGCCTTCAGACTTTGCTTGGGTCACTTTGTTACTTTCTATTTCTGTTTGAGGCATTTTCATCAATGGTGTTAACCGGCTTTCTTCCTTGACAGGTTTGCATTCCAGTATAATCCATCCCTCCAACCACGAGCCCTTGTGGTATTCGGTTGCATTAGCAAACGGGTGTCACATGGACAAATAAAGCAAATCATCCGGATTCTGAGCAAGGTGTGTCTTTCAGTTTTGACTTTCCAGAACTTTGTCTCTCTCTTTCTTTTTTTTTCTTCCTCTTGCATTTGCATACAGGTGGTCCTTGACTTATGATCACAGTTGGGACCAGAACTTCCTTTACTATGCAACACAGTTAAGTGAGTCATGCCCAATTTTATGAGGGTTTTTTTTTAATGGCCACTGTTAAACAGGTCGTTGTACTTGTTAAGTAAATCATGTGATTGTTAAATGAGTCCAACTATCAGTGTTCCAGAAAACCTCAACTACAATCAATAACTCTGAGGCAGACATCTTCTTAAAGGTTCCTTTTATTAGAGTAGTAAAGTGGCATATCTGGGAAATCCCAAATCTGAAAGTTCCAGGTTTCCTTCCAATATGTAAAAAATTACAAATCCACCCCTTGCACCCATCATTCCATCACATGCCCCAACCACCATCTGTCCCAACTTGAGACATTCCCTCAACCATTCCTCAGCCAGGTGCAGAAATAACATGACCTTGATTTTAAAGAAGAATGCTATTATGTCCAACCACATACGCTCCACGAAATTCCCCCCTCCCATTTTCCCAGGCTCAAGAATGCAGCAGCATAGAAGCTTCTGGTGCTAATATGGCTTCCAAAGTTGACACCGACTTCCCCCCATCGACATTGCTTGCAAAAGCTGGATTGGAAGGTTGCAAATGGTGGCCCCATGACCTCTATGTGCTATAACCATCATAAATACTTGCCAGTTACCAAGCACCCCAATTTTGATTATGTGACTAGGGGATGCAGCAACAGTCATAAGTGCAAGGACTGATTGTAAGTCATTTTTTTCAGTGTCATTATAACTTTGAATGGTCACTAAATGAATGCTTCTGTACTGAATTTTACACTGAGTGGAACAACCGTTTCTCTTTTTTTTTATGCTGCAGAGAACCAGAAATTTTAGTAGGCTGTATTGTAGAAAATTAAACTGCAATACTACCATTAAATGTCTGGTTTTTATAATATGCAAAGCTGTACTGGGCCAAAAGCCTCTCTCTCCTATCCCTTAAATTCAGTTCAGTTCAGAATAGAGCTGGAAGGGGCCTTGGAGGTCTTCTAGTCTACCCCCCTGCTCAAGCAGGAGACCCTATACCATTTCAAACAAGTGACATCCATTGTTGGACAGTCCCTTGAAGGCCAAAGGATTGAGAAATTATTGTACATCTAGATCCAGTCCTCAAGGCAATGTCAGTGCAGTACAATAAATACATCAGGGTGAAGTTAAAGCAAACCTTTGGGGACAGGCAGTTTTAGGAAGTGTCCCCCACAATCATCTTGGCCTTTTGCTACTCAAATAATAAAGGGCCAGTGAGAAAAGTAAGGAATTATCAGGTCTATAATAGGGAAGGCTAGTTTCCTGCAACTCTGCCTTTTCCTCCAATCATTGAAGCTGCCTCTTGTATAGGTAATCACAGTTCATTTAATGACTGTCCAAAGTTACGACGACACTTGAAAAAAAAACTTCTGACTGTTTTTCATACTTATATCAGTTCAGGGTCTCCATGATGATGCGATCAAAATTTGGACGCTTGGCAACTGGCTCATATTTATGATGGCTGCAGTGTCCCAGGGTCATATGATCACCTTTTGTGACCTTTCTGACAACCAAAGACAATGCGGAAGCCAGATTCACAAAATGGCCACTGCAAGAATGATCGTAAAATGGGGCAAAACTCACTTATCAAATGGCTCACTGAGCAACAAAAATTTTGGGCTCAATTGTGGTCGTAAGTTGAGGACTACCTGTCTAGCATCACATGAAACTGTTTGAGGCCCACAAATGCCAATTACATAATCGGATCAATTCACAGTTGGAAGTAAAACCTAATGAGCTTTTAATAAATATCCAGTGCTAGTTATCTTTGATACCATGTACTGAATCTCATTTCACACCTGCTGCATGCACACACCGAGAGACCACTAGATACTAAAATACTTGATCTTTTCCTCGTTTTATGTGGGGAGAGAGAGAGAGAGAGGGATTGTTTTTTTCTAATTGTGTTTTATATGGATCCACTTGTAATGTTTTTCATTCCCTGAGCTAATGCTACAGCTGTACACAAGTGGGAATGTGCTTGCCAGGAATATATTGGTAGAACACATCAACTAAAAAAGGATGAAGGTTACTCATCATGGGATTGGAGCTTTTGGTTAATTAGGAAGAAATGTGTCATGGAGAAGAATCAAGGCAGAAATGAAGTGCAAGTAATTTTTTAAAAAATCAGCACAGAAGGAGATAAAAGCCAAGGCTAGAGAACGCGGACAGTGAAACATCTATAGTTTTAATGGCTCAGTTCCAGGAAAAGCAAGGCAGAACAAAAGGACTCCTTTTATCAGAGGCATTCTGGATTGACTGAGGCACGAGGAAACAAGAAAGGAGAACCCACATCTACAGGGATTAAAAATCAGTGTAAATAAGCTGATATTACTTTGATTTTTTTTTTAACCAATGACAGGGTTTGGAGAGCTGCTTGAAAGGGCCAGACAACTACAACAGCCAAGTTCTGATAGAGGCCACCGTCATAGCCCTGACTAAGCTCCAGCCACTCCTTAATAAGGTAAACTGATAGGATCTCCAGTAGTTTGTTCTGTGTGACCCACTGGGCAGAAAAAGTGGGTGTTAGAATGTTCCAGGTGAGGGGATGTTTGGAAGCCGATGCTTGCATTTTTTTTAACCTGTTCTTATTGCTCACGAGCAAATCTTGAAAATCTTGCCAATGATTTACTAGATTACTGGAGATTCTGAAGGATTGGCGGTATCGCTTTGGTGTATCTGTTCCCCCCTCCTTCCCTTCAGCCTCTTCATCACTTCCTGGTTCTCAGCAATTTGGTCCAAACCACAGTTTCCAATTCTGTTTAGAGTCAGGAGTAATTTGCCTTCATTGACATGTGATTGATTTGGCCATATTGAGAGAAAGAAGTGGGAGGGGAAGAAGGGAGGTTTGTCCCAAAGATGTTTTATTTTCTACTGGACTATCTTGGTTTGTATCTTTGAAAACATTTAGCTTTTCATCCAAGAAGCAGGGGTGGGATCCGACTGGCATAACAACCAGTTCAGGGAGTGTGCGCATGTGCATTAAATGTGTGCTGCACGCACAGGTGCACCACCAGCTCCAGCAAAAATTTACCTTCTCCAGGTGATGAGTGGCACTCAGCTGTGCCACGCAGAGCAGCTGAGGATGAAAACACAACCCCTAAAGGTCAGCCTAGAGCCCAGGTGGACAGGAGGGCCAAACAGCAGACCAAAACCTCATCCCAGTGAACTGATTCAGTGTCAGCTGCTCTTCAGAGCTACCAGTTCTATAGAACTGGACCGAACCAGTAGGATCCCACCTTTGCCAAGAAGTCTCTTGGAAGAGAAACGAAATGTTTTCAGAGAAAAAACCAAGAAAGTCCAGTTTCCTTTTTGGGGAAAAGGAGCTTTGAGCAATGCCTTCACATGTCAGTGAAGGCAAAGCACTCTTGACCTGGATGATTGAGAATCATCCATGGACAAGAACTTACAGCTACCCAAAAGAGTGGGAGGTAGAGTATAAGGTGATTCCTCTCTCAAGGAGTCCCATCTGGTGAGACCAAGAAGAAGATCCTTCTCAGTGGTGGCTCCTTCCCTTGAACTTCTTGGAGCATCATCCCCATGGAGATAAGATTGGCCTCCACCTTGATATTCTTTCAAAGGCCCTGAAGATATGGTTCGGCCACCAGGCCTGGGGATCCCAGGGTCAGATAACAGATATTCAGAGTTGGAAGGGATCTTGTAGGTCATCTAGTCCAACCCCCTGCCCAAGCAGGAGACCCTACACCATTTCTGACAAATGTCAGTCAATATTTTCTTGAAAGTCTCAGGTTGATTGGCGCTCCTCACAACTTCAAGGGCACTTCTGTTCCATTCTGTTGATTGTTCTCACTGTCAGAAGTTTTCTCCCTTTTTTCCAGGTTGAATCTCTCCCTTGTTCAGTTTCCATCAGTTTATTCCTGTTTGGCCTACAGGCGCTTTAGAAAATAGCTTAACCCCTTCCTATGGCAGCTCCTCACATATTGGAAGACCTTTATCATGTCTCTCCTGGTCCCACTCTTTACTAGACTAGCACCCAGTTCCCTGCAACCATTTATTGTATGTTTTTAGCTCCGTCCCCTAATCATCCTGGGTGCTCTTCTCTGTGCTTTTTCTAGAGTCTCAACATCTTTTTTATAATGTGTGTGAACAACTGGATGCAGTACCCTAAGGTTTGTGATCTTACTAAGGCTTATTCTTACATTTCTAGAATTATCTTAACCACTGTGATCTTACCACTAGAGTGGTTTTAGTGCTTCCCTGATCTTGATTGTATCCTCTGTCTAATACAATTTAGGATTGCATTTAGCTTTTTTGGCTGCGCTGCACACTGCTGGCTCATATTTAGCTGGTTGTCCACTAAGACTCCAAGATCCCTCTCACATTTACTGCTATTGAGCCCGGTTTCACCCAGTCTATATGTGTACTTTTGGTTTTTCTTGCCTAATCAAGTGGAGACCATCAAATGGTTGGATTGATTGTTGTTACATGGGGGTTTATTGGGTTTTGTATTTGAGGTTTTATTTCTGTAAGCTGCCTGGAGTCACCACAAGTAAATTGGGTAGCCGTGTCAGTTTTCCTAAAATAAATATGTTTGACGCAGTTTCATGGACAATATGAAGGGGCAGGCTGTTCATATATTCCCACTCCATCTGCCCAAAGTTGTTGTTTTCAGAAGAGCAGTGCTCACTGATGATGTTACTTAGTGTGGTAATGAAACATCTGCAAGCTACAAATCACCAAGCTCAGAGAGCACCAAAGACCCCACAGTTCAACCTTAAATTACAAGTATTCCCTTCTATCAAAATGATGTGCTCCAGATCTGTCATTTTGTTCCTCTGTTTCTGTTTAGGACTCACCTATGCACAAGGTACTGTTTTGGGTGGCCATGGCAGTTCTACAGCTGGACGAGGTCAATCTGTATTCTGCAGGCACAGCTTTACTTGAGCAGAACCTTCACACTCTGGACAACCTCCGGGTATTTAATGATAAAGTAAGCAAATCATTTCCCAGAACACACAAGAACAAAAGAAAGCATGAATGTTCTTTTGGCGTTGTTGTAATATGCGTCATCTTTTCACCAGTGGTGAATCAGTTTTGAAAAAAGTGAGCTTCTTCCTTGTTGAAAAGTTGCTTGAGTTTTAAGAATGTAATGTTGTTTGACGTTCCTTGAGTTTCAAGAAATGAGATTTTTATTGTATAGCGCCCAGGGTTATTTTTAATATCCCAGCAATATCTCAAGCGCTGTCGTAAGATTAGGTGTTGCATACTAAAATTGACCAGTAGAGCTGCAGACCAAAATAGAACGTGGAAGACAAAAGCAAAGACAAATAGATCTTGGACGCACCCACCTTATGCTGTTTTTTTTTTCCCCAGAGGTATTTTTAGACTGCCTCTTTGCTTTTGGTTTCTTGTGAGATATAATTCCAATCACTTTAGCTCACTTTTTATATACTACCAAGGCCAACTTGTCTTGTTCAACAAGCCACAGTTTATCCCAAGGTGCTATTTCAAGAGGCAACTGTACTTTGTTTTTCTTTAAAGACATTTCCCTTCACATCCAAGAAGCTTCTCCAGCTCTGACTGGATGGTGGGGAATGAAAGGATTTATACCCCTCACAAACAGCTGGTCATTTGCATTCTTTTAGAGAGTCATTGAGTCCATTTGGAAGTTTATCTGTGTCCTCAGGATCACATGAGAAGTGCAAATGGGTGTGGAGCCTTCTTGGAACTGCTGAAAGGACTGTGTTGTAGACTGGAGATAGATGATGTTGTATTTCCCCCCTCTCCCCCGTTGAGAAAAGGCCGTTAATTTTGACATACTTGTCTTCTTGGACCCCTCTTTCAAACCAGTGGTCCTCTCTGTCCAAAATGTAGACTTTGCTGTTTTCAAAACAGTGGCCTTTGTCTCTAAAATGCAGGTGGACTGCTGAATCTTGTCCTGATGGGTTGGTTCTCGTATGTTTTGCCATGCGTTGTTTTGTTTCTCCAATGCTCAGATTTGCACATTGTGTCTGGGTGTTCTATCCTTGGGGTAGACAAGCTTCTGCTTTAGTGTATTCTTGGATTGAAAGTGTGCATGCATGTTTGTTGGTTGAAAATCATCTTGAATGTTTCAGATATTCCTGCAACATATGGAATGTATTCCAAAAGAATACAAATGACCAGCTGTCTGCAAGGAGTACAAAACATTCTATTCCCCACCATCCAGTCAGAGCTGAAGAAGCTTTTGGGATGAGAAGTGAAACATCCTCAAAGAAAAACAAAAAAGTCCAGCTGCCTCTTGAAAAAGCATCTCTGGGACAACCATGATCTGCATGACTGTGAATCTCCATAGATATGAAGCCACAGTTTAAAAATCTGTTGGTCTTATCTGTAAATCCAACCAAAGACTGTTCAAAAGTTCTTGTTATTTTTTTTTAATCTTGATTTATAAGATAAAGCATTGTGGATATGTTTACACAATCTCTTCCAGGAATCACAAGGACACTCCCAACCAATACTGGTTGGGTATTGAAGTGTCTGCAAGAAAACAACTAAGCTTAGAGAGAAGCAAGTACTCCTCAGTTCAATCTTGAGCACTTTGCAGCCCACAGATGCTGCTGAAAAAGGAAACCCTACTTAATTTAATTATTTGCCAGTGTTCTTTGACCATAAACTGTTATTAGCAATCTTTGTTTATCCAGGATATAGAGTGAATTCCAAAAAGAAGTGAATGTAAGTAGCTTAGGGCTGAACTGTGGAATCCTTGGTCCTCTCTCTGCTTGGTGTCCGCTGATGATGTCACTTAGTTGAGTAATGAAATATCCGTAAGCAAACAACCAAGCTCAGAGAACACCAAGATCTCCACAGTTCATACCTGAGCTACAAATATTTTCTTCTTCTGTGAGTTAATTGTTGAAAGTGTCTACATGGAATGAATTGAGTAAGTGTGGGTCTTTTTCTGACTGAGTGTCTGATGCCTACATGTTGGCTTCTTCCCGGACAGAGCCCCGAAGAAGTCTTCATGGAGATCAGGAGGCCTCTAGAGTGGCACTGTAAGCAGATGGACCACTTTGTGGGACTCAATTTCAACTCCAACTTCAACTTTGCACTTGTGGGACATCTGCTAAAAGGTAGGAAGGCAATGTGGTGGTTTAATTTTCTTGCTGTAAGGCCCAGTCAACTGTACACAATAACAGTTGTGTCCAGAATTGTAGGAATTCTGTATTCTGTATACTGTGCCTATGAATTGCATCAGAAGAGAATGTTTAGAGTTCCTTGAAGGGGAACAGAAGATACTGAAGAGAGAGATAGGAGGGGGAAAGAGAAAAAAAATACCTAGACTTAATAGGCTGAAAGAAATGGTTGTGAAAGAAACTGAGATGCACTTCAGGAAAAGACACAGTTTCCACAGACAATGCCCTGGTTTGAGACTTGGGTCATTGGTGCAAAGGGAAGATCTGTTTATTGTTCAAGAATTGTTTCTGGATTACAAAGGGAAATTGTTGCTATGTGTCAGAGGCCAAAGTGGCTGCCCACTTTTCTTCTCCTTGTGCCTTGCTTTAGAATTCAAGATGGTTCAATAGATTATCCTCTTTCAAAAAATTTTTCTTCCATTCAGTTGTGTCCGATTCTCAAAGACTGCTTCAGCAAGCCCTTGCAATGTTCTTGGCAAGGTTTTTCAGAGGTAGTTTGCCACTGCCTCTTTCCTAGGGCCAAGAGGGAGTGACTGGCCAAGATCACCCATCTGGCTTTTGCATAAAGCAGGACTAGAACTCACAGTCTCCCAGATTCTAGCTTGATGCCTTAACCAGTATATCAAACCTGGTCCTCACTCTTTCAGATGACATATAGAAAAACAAATTAGTGAAAATATATATATGTAAGCATAAGTAAAGAAGGAGCAGCACAAGATGCTGGCCATAGTGGAATTTCCCCCTTCCTGAACTGCTAGTTTTCTGCATCCAAGGAGCAATTATGCTTAGAAATCATTCTGGTTTTCCCATCTTGTAATGTTTGTTCTATCGTTATCTTTCTGTGTAAATTAGGCCTCGCATTTTTGAGGGATTGATGTGTCAATACTCCTGACAAGAAACAACACAATCCCTTTCAGTGTCCCTTCATTCAAACTTGGGATTTAAAACTCGAATCAACAATGCTTCTTCCTTTTGAACAAAAGCCTCAAAAATGCATCACATTTTATTTATTCATTAAATTTATATGCCACCCATCTCTCCATCTTTTTTCCTCCAGAATCCCAGATTCTAAGGCTTGATTACTTGCAGTACATTCTTGCTGTCTTTCTGGAGATTCGCACTAACTTTGGAAACCACTAAAAAGTAGTGGTTAGTATTGCTAACTTTGCACAAACCTTTTAGTTATGAGTATCAGCCATGTGCTATGCAGGTTACTGAAGTCCAGTTTTCACTGGATGGGTAAACTTGTTCAACTCCTACCCCAGTTTCTGAGTGCCTGTTTAAGTTTATGCATCATCTCTTTAAGACATTCCCCCACTTTTCGACTGTCGCTTTTCTTTCTTTGCAGATACCTGATTGTTTAACACACTGTTTATTTTACTAGGTTACCGGCACCCATCTCCGACCATAGTAGCAAGAACAGTAAGGATTCTACATACACTCCTGGCTCTGGTTAACAAACATAGGAACTGTGATAAGTTTGAGGTGAATACCCAGAGTGTGGCTTACCTTGCAGGTAAAAACCCCAAATCTATGCGGTTTGTATCCATTCCAGTCCAATCCAAACTGGGTAATATACAGCATGAAAGTGTTCCTCTCAATTCATAACAAAATGTGAGTTGTATCCATAGCCATCTATATATAATAGTAATAACACTGCCTAAAATGGAAAGGCTTGATCTCAATCCTTACTCAGTCTCCCCATTCCCAGCTGTAACACTTAGAGACCCTCTTTGAATATTTTCATTATAATTGCCAGGTTCTCAGTCTTGGAAACTTTAAGGTAGGTGGACTTCAACTTCCAGCTGCCCCAGGGTCACATGATCAAAATTCAGATGATTGGCAACTGGTTCATATTTATGACAGTTGCAGAGTCCCAGGATCATGTGATCACTTTTTGCGACCTTCTGACCAGTAAAATCAATGAGGAAGCCAGATTCGTTTAACAATCATGTTACTAACGTAACAACTGCAGTGATTCATTTAAAAACTATGCCAAGAAAGGTCATAAAATGGGGCAAAATTCATTAACAACTGTCTCATTTAGCAGCACAAATTTTGGGCTCAATTGTGGCATTAAGTCAAGAACTAGCCATACCCATTTAAGTCCATAAGCGTTTTCTTTGAGACAAGGATCATCATCATCATAGCATTCAGTGATCCTAAAATACTATCTGCACCCCTCCATTGAAATAATAATATAAAGATACAGACTGAAATGTTATGAAATATCCAAAATCTTGTGAGAGTTCAGTATTCCTTTGAGGTTGTTTATGTAGGCATTGTCATTACGTGGAAACCCAGAGTCAGATTGCCAAAATCATTTGGAGGGTTTGCCAAGATGTAAAGGTAATAGAAATGTTGGGGGATGGGTATCTTTTGTTGAGAATTGAACAAGAGTCATATCATGCTTTAGAATTTTGGAGACTAGAATTTTGTCACAGTGGAGAATTGGCAGTGCAATGCCCCCCCTGAATTTTATTTTTATTTCCTTAAAATGAAAATGAACAGAACTGAGTTTCTCAAGATTCTGAGTTCTTGATGTAATAGTTGATAGTGAGTTTTCACGAAATTCTAAAAGAAGAATGCTATCTTTGATTTTGGAAGAAGAATGTGAAATACATAAAATACCCTTTGAACTTTTATGTTCTTTCTTTTTGTCTGTTCAGCTCTGCTGACTATGTCTGAGGAAGTTAGGAGCCGGTGCAGCTTAAAGCATAGGAAATCGCTCCTCTTGACAGATATTTCAATGGAAAACGTTCCGATGGAGACATACCCCATACACCACAATGAAGCCAGTTGTAGGTCAGTGGACTTTTGAAAACTTTATTAAGGATACGGGCAGTTCTATAATATTCTATCTAATAGAATTGTATGTTAAATTCAGTCATCTGTCCCTTGATGCTGTTCTTTGGTGCAAAATGACATTTAAGAAGGGTCCTGGAAAGACACTTCAACCCACATGTTATTCTCTAGCTGGGAGAGAATTTGTTTTTGCAAATTACTTAAGACAGTTTATAATTTATGGCTAAATGATTTATGGCACAGGAAAAAAATGGGGAAAGGTGGGAGACAAAAGACAGAATTACTTGCAACTAAAATTATTCTGGAAAAAAAAAGAGCTGTAAAGGACTTGACCCTGGAAGGCTCAAGTATGGTGTTTCACTAGCTAGATTCATACACTGGCTGCATTCACACAATATGCTAAATGATAGATTAACCAGGGTAACTGAATTCAGTTTCCTGGGCAGACTTTACGGAATATTTTTAACATAATCTAACAGCTGTATTTACGAGACATGCTATATACTGAAATAAATTATGGATGAGAGCCTGGTTCACAGAGTAATCTGGCTAGTTCTCATAATATGCTAAACCATAAATCATTCTACTTCATTCTAGTTTATCCACATGTTTCAACAGAAGAGAATATCTACAGTTTGGGGATGAATTGTAAATGAATGAATTGTAAATGAATGAATTGTAAATGAATGAAATCAAAAATGAATTCTTGGTTGTCTCTGAGCTTGGTTATTTGCTTGCAGGCCTTTTATGACCCAACTAGGTAATATCATCAGTTCTGATGCTGATGCCATCTAGCTAATAATATAGATAATAAAACAGTTGCAAGCAAACACCAAGAATTCTGCCACTGGGGTTGTATAACCCCAGTCACAGAATCAGAAAGACTGAATATTCAAATACTGGTAAGATGTGATTGTGGTTTAGCGATTCATTTGTATACAGCCATTGTGTGAAGTTGCTGTTTGTTTGAACAAGCCAGAGTCAGACTTGGAAACAGATATAGCTTGTTTTGTATCTTTCCGAATTCCTCTTCCTTGAAGGTTAGAAGCTTGTCCTGAACAAACCATTCATAACATGACACATTCACATTAATCCATAGTTTCACTGAATACATTTTCAACAAACTGCTTTCAAATTACCCTAAAACAAGATATGACATTCATTCATTGTCTAGGCACCAAATATACTGCTGCATTACTTATGTCTCCTTCTGGGGGAGTCCAGTAAAACGGACACTAAAGAAGCAGCAGTAGAACCTGGGCATCTGCTGAGGTGTAAAAGAGTAAATGACGTGACATGTGTCGTGATACCATCGAGCAAACCATGAAATCCATCATCACTTGTGTGATGGCATCATTAAGTCCACAGCATCAATATATTAATTCCAGTTATGTCTTGGGAAAATGCTCAGATACATTGTGGCATTGAATCATCCCAACTTTGGGCCAAAGCAAGAGACAGCCAAAGCACTAGATGTAAGGTACCTGCACTCAATTTGGTAAAAGGAAGAAAGCTCATGTTGTCTGACCAAAGACTGGCTGTGTGGAGATGGTTTGTTTTTGAAATGACTGCTTTCTTTTTTCTCTTTAGGACACTAAGAGAAAACCAGCCCTGGTCTTCTCCCAAGAACTCTGACAGACATCTCGCTGCTAGTTACCCAACTGTTGGGCAGATCAGTCCCCGCACAAGGAAATCCATGAGCCTGGATATGGGACAGCCTTCTCAAGCCAACACTAAAAAGCTGCTAGGTTGGTTGGATGTGTCAATCTTTTAAACACAAAGATTTGGGCCAGGCATTAACACAATCAGAACAGACAAGGCCCATTTGCAAACTTGCTTTCGACATTCTCATCAAATATACCTTTTGTTTTCTGTACAGGTATTCCTCGACTTACAACCACAGTTGGGATTGGAATTCCCATCGTAAGTTGTTGCAGTCGTAAATCGAGTTGGACCCAATTTTACGACAGTTTTTATGGCAGTTGTTAAGTGAATCACCGCAGACATTAAGTGAATCACACAATCGTTAACAAATCCAGCTTCCCCAATGGGTTGTTTTTTTTGCTGAAAATCAACAAAAAAGGTTGCAAATCACAATCACATGACCGTAGAGCGCTGCAACCAGTCATAAATGCAAGCCAGTTGCCAAGTGCCCCAATTGCGATCACGTGATTGTGGGGTGGTGCGACCATCATAAGTGCAAGTTCAGGTCATTAGATCACTTTTTTCAAGGCCATTGTAACATTGAACCGTTGTTAAGTGGATGAGTGTAAGTCGAGGACTACCTGTATTAAATAGAGGAGAGGTGGAACGTTGATAGAATCTAGAATCATGTTATCTCATACTCCCTTCAGTTCCACCAGGCTGCGACTTTGCAGCCTATGGATGTTACTGTTGCTGAAAAAACAGGAAATCCTGCTTAATTTCTTGCCAGTATTCTTTGAATCACAAACTATTATTTGCAATCTCTGTTTAATCCAGGTTGCAAAGTGGATTCCAATAGAAGAAAATATGTGTAGTTCAGGATTGACTAAGGACTGTGGAGTCCTTAGTCCTCTCTGCTTGGTGTTCACTGATGTTGTTACCTAGTTGGGTAATGAAGCATTTGCAAGCATACAACCATGCTCAGAAAACACCAAGGACTGCACAGGAACGGCTTACAGGAGCAAGCAAGTTTAACTGGTTTCATTTTCATAGGTACCCGAAAAAGTTTTGACCACTTAGTGTCGGACACAAAAGCCCCTAAAAGACAAGAAATGGAATCCGGGATCACCACACCTCCAAAAATGAGGAGAGTAGCAGAAAATGATTATGAAATGGGTAAGGCTTTAAGCAGAATGGCCTAAGAACTAGTTGCTGTGTTTATTTAATTGAAATACTTCGTACAATTATTTATTTTGGTGTTGGTCACTTGGTGTGCTAGAATACAATAAAATCTACCAATACAAATAAATCCACAATATAGCAAAGTTTCCCAGGGTTGGAATTTGTACAATGGACCTCACACCCTGAATCTGCCCTGTATAGCACCTTCTGAAAAGATTCTAAGGGTATATTGGAGAATTTCTTCCTCCCGTTTCATGAGAGAGAACCACAGAGTAGAAATTGTTCATTGGCTTCTGCCCAAAATTGGGAGCTTACAGAAATATAAAATAGATCTCGCTAATTGAAATGTTTAAATGAGAATAAAAACATTTGCATGCTATGAGATGTTATCATTGTTTATTTTATTGCTCTGCTATCTTACTTCAGTTTACCTATTTCTTCCTTCTTGTTGTTGTAAGCTGCCTGGGGAAGCTCCATGGCAAGAGAGATGACAAATAAATGTAACAAATAAATAAAACTGTGTGAAAGACACTCACAGAAAAAAGGCCCTTTTGCCAATCTAGTTACAGCAATGACTGTTTGTCTGATTACAGAGATGTTCCATGGTTGAAATAAGATTGGAATTGAATCCTCAGTCGTCTTCCCAGCTCTTTCATTTGAAATTTCATTGTGTCTCATAGTCATTGAGTGAGCCTTACCTAGAACATAAGAGCTGTTTGCTATCCCTGGTTATAACACATGGGTTCCTTCCTGCAGAAACACAAAGGATATCACCCCAACAGCATCCCCATCTCCGTAAAGTATCTGTGTCTGAGTCTAATGTCCTCCTAGATGAGGAAGTCCTCACCGATCCCAAAATCCAAGCCCTGCTGCTGACTGTCCTTGTAAGTATATAATCCAGATCACATGACAATCCTTCCTGGAAATACTGCTTGAAGAATAACAACTGCAATGATAGGTGGTCCCTTTCCTAAGGAGACCTGTTCCAGAAAGTCCTTAATTTGGGTGCTTATGGAAAGGAAAGTACACAAATCCTAACCAAGCATTTCTGCACAAAACAGGGTAGGCTGAGGAACAAAACATGTCAGGATGGCATACATATTCAACACAAAAAAGATGCTCTAGAACAGGTGTGTCAAACTCAAGGCCCGAGAGCCAGATCCGGCCCGCTGAATGTTTAGATATGGCCTGCAGAGTTGCCCTGGAAACAGTGAAGGACCACCCTACGGTGTCTCTGCCAGTGAAAATGGAGCTCGGGAGGACTGCATGCGGCCCTCCTGAGCTCTGTTTTCACTGGCAGAGGGTTGCAGGAGGCCGTCACAGCCGAAAACAGAGCTTGGGAGCCTGTTTTTGCTGGCAGAGTGCTCGGGCCACCACAGGCGCCCCCGACACGAGTGATGTTGAGCCTGGCCACGCCCACCTTGGACCCCCAAGGTCAAACAGAACCGAGATATGTCACTCAATGAAATTGAGTTTGACATCCCAACTCTAGAAAGTTTGCAGAGAAGAGCAACAGAGATGATAAAGGATCTTGAAAACTAAATCATATGAGTGGTTGAGGGAACTAGATACATCTAGCCTATTGAAGAGAAGAATTTGGGGGAGATGATTGCCTGTCTTCCAAAACTTGAGGGGCTGTCACATAGAAGAGGATTGGCCTATTCTCCAAAGCACCAGAAGGCAGGACAAGAAGTAACGGGTGGAAGCTTGTTAAAGAGAGGTCCAACCTAGAAGTAAGGAGAAATTCCTGATAGTGAAAACAGTGAATCAGTGGAACAGCTTCTGGGTGCTCCATCACCGGAGGTTCTCAAAAATAGACTGGACAATTATTTGCCTAGGATGGTACAGGGTCTCTTGCCTTAAACAGGGTTGGACAAAATAGAAGACCTCCAAATTCCCTTCCAGCATTGTGGTTCTGTGTTCTGTGTGTAAGACCAAAGCTCTACCCATTTTGACTATGTGCTGTCTGTAACTAGAGTTGATTTAAGCTTAATAGCTCATTAAAAATTGCAAATTGATGTTTCTCATTCCTCCTCTTCCCTCTCCCACTTTTGTCTTTGGACAGGCAACGTTGGTAAAGTACACAGCAGATGAGTTTGACCAGCGAATCCTGTATGAGTATTTAGCAGAAGCCAGTGTGGTTTTCCCAAAGGTCTTTCCTGTTGTGTAAGTGTTGAGTTTTTAAAAGGAAGTAATTTCCTTGCCAAATCTAATCTGCAAGATGTGATTTTTGAACATCTCCCTGTGTACTCCGGCTCTGGAGGAGTTCGCTTGAAATCATGCAGGCAGAAAGAAAGAATGTGATGAATATATTTGGTGGGACATAAATATTAAAGAAGTCCGTGCAAACTTGCTCAAGTTTAAAATTGTGTGATGTCTGAAGCAGCCTTTAAAATAGTATTTCTCAACTTTAGCCATTTTTAGCCATGGGTGGACTTCAACTCGCAGAATTCCCCAGCCCAACATCTGTGTGATCCTCCAAAAACCCACCCAAATTTGTCATGCAGTTTCCAAGAGTATAGTATAGCTGTTGGGATTATAGATTTATAAAAACAAGAGTTGGCTTTCGAGATGAACATGATAATTGTGGGTTTATCTATCTACATCTGCACCCTAGAATTCTGGTAGTGATTATACTTTGATATGATGCTTAAAAGGTTTTATGGAGTTAACAGAGAACAGATAATCAGAGTTGGAAGGGACCTTGCAGGTCATCTAGTCCAAGCTCCCTCCCAAGCAGGAGACCCGACAACATTTCTGACAAATGGCAGTCCAATCTCTTCTTGAAAGTCTCAAGTGAAACTCCCACAACTTCCAAGGACAACTTCTGTTCCATTGGTTGATTGTGCTCACTGTCAGAAAGTTTCTCCTTATTTCCAGGTTAAATCTCTCCTTGTTCAGTTT
>BHFT01005833.1:0-31543 GCA_004320025.1 Laticauda laticaudata | reverse complement strand
TATGAACATCCGCTTAACATCCCCGCTACATACTACCCACGTCTGTTCTTTTCCGTTCTTTTCCATTCTGTTTATGCAAATTTTTGTCACTTTTTGGAGCAGATGATAACGGATGGAGCCACCCCCTAAACTTTGCTCATCCACTATTTCTTTTATGCATACGTTTTGCGTTCGTCGGCCAGTGGGATGTAGCCTTAAGTGTAAAGTGTAAACCAGCTTTCTGAGGAAAGGCAGGATAGAAAAGGAAACAAAGGAAAGAAAAAGAAAAATTTCTCCTTTCCAAATAAAAACTAATGTTGAAATTGCCATATTCTATGGAGACATGTTTTTAAAGAATTCTCTCAAGTCTCTGATCCATACGATTTGTCCTTGTTTTTTCTGGTGTTTGTTTTACAATCTGAAGCATCTTTGGATTTAACCATCTTTTGGGGCAGTGTGCATTGGCCAACTTGCCTTTTTTCTACCTAAATTCAAGCATCCCACAATATTGTGTTTCTTTGTTTAGCTGTATACTTCTAGTGTATGTGTGTTTTACACTAAATTTGCTGATCAGGCTGTTTCCTTATGTGTAGGCTTCAACTCTCAAACAAATAAGTAAAGAGTGGTTAGCAGTCTGGGGACCTCAGAGCTTCTTCCTTGACCCATGTAATTTCTCTGGTTGATTATCATAATTTATGGATCTGTGATGACCCAAAGTGTACACAAATGTGACAAAATCAAAAATGTAAATAATTGTCTTTTAATGCCTCCAACTTGGCCCCACTGTTCTATAATTCTCAGTTGGAGATAAAACATCAAAAAATCATCTTCAAAAGAAAGCAATACAGTCTGAACTTAATGAGCAGAAAGAGGTGAAATAAAAACCCAAAACAAACTACAATGAAGGAAATTCCACCAAGATAAATAATTACCAACTGCAAGGAGATAACAAGGCACAGTCTGTTGAGAGACACCAACCAAGATAACTTCAGACCAAAATAAAATACACTTTGCTTCTGGCAATGCTATGTTGTAATCATCTCTCTTGTACACTATTCTCCTCAGCTGCAACCAATGAGGGGGATCATGGCTTCTTCCTCTCTCATAAGCCAAGTTGTTGCCTTCTCTGTTCCTCCCTGCATGTCCTAGGATGAAGAGGGGATGGGCCTGGTTCTTCCTCTAACTGCCCAGCCAGTCTCTATCCTTCCCCAGCCTCCTACACAACCTCCGGAGCCACACCTCCCCTCCCTGTCAGTTGTTCCTCCTCTTCCTCAGAGTCCGACTCTAACAAGGGCATGGCAGGACCATTCAAAATAATAAATAGAAACTGCTGTTCTGGATCAACATTCAAGGCTTTACTTTTTTTCTGAGCAGCCAAATGTCAATACGCTAGAAATGCATTCTTTTTGTCATCAGCATTCTGATCAGTTGTGGGAACCTGGGTACACAGCACAACTAGGGAGGATTTTGTGAAGGGAAGGTGGTTATCACATGTGGTAGCGAAAAAAAACATGTTCCTGAAGAGCATCGATAATTCAAAAGGTCTTGATTAGAAGGAGCCAGTCAACTCCCTCCACATTTTTTTAACAAGATGTTCATGAATGTCCATGTATGAGGAAACAATTTTGATTGGAATCAATCAGCTTCACACCTTGGAAGCCCTCTGGGAAAATGCTCAAATATTACTTTAATCAAAATCTATATTTGCCCTGTAATTGAACAGAAGAAATTCAGAAAAATGTTGGCTTCTGGATGTTATTTAGACACTCCACAGGCATATATTTATGTCTAAGGAATGTCAAAATAGTACCTACAAAGCTACATTTTCAGGTGGCAAATATTTGTCTATTCTATATCTAGAAATTGGTTCCAATATTCTAATACTATTTTTCCTGGCCAAATGATGTGCTGTTACTTTGGAAAACTGGGTTAAGCAGAATATTTCTCTAATGGTTGACATTTTCCATTGTGCTTTTGCAGTCTCTAGCCTTCAATTTGATACCATTCAAATATTTCCACATTTTGCTTCCCTCCCAGCAATACTTTACTTTCAAGGAATGCCAAATGTATTTTTACAAAGGTCTATGATGGTCTAGTAGTTGTGCAATTTGATTAGTCAGAATAATCCAAATAAATTCACATAGCAATAGCACTTGGACTTACATACCGCTTCATAGTCCTTTACAGCCCTCTCTAAGCAGTTTACAGAGTAAGCATTTTGCCCGCAACAATCTGAATCCTCATTTTGCCAACCTCAGAAGGATGGAAGGCTGAGTCAACCTTGAGCCAGTCAGGGTTGAACCCCTGGTAGCGAGCATTGAATTAGCCTACATTCTAACCACTGTGCCACCATGGCTCCAAATCGTTAATAAATAATGTTCAAGGAATGATAATTAGACAGTAATCTAATTATCACACATACACACACACACACACACACACACACACACATCATATATATGGTAAATTAATTCATTTTGTTATGGAAATATTCACCATTCCTGAATTCTATTTTTATTAATCTTCTTCTGCTTTTGTTTCTCCTTTTCTTATTTTTGCTGAGATTAAGTGAATACACAGCTATCTGTGGGAATACCAAAAAGGAAATTCTATTGTTTCTTTCCTCCTGTTCAGTCACCAGGAGAATCAAAGTCTGCTGAAATCACATATCCAACACCAAATCTTAATTTCAGTTAGGTGAAGGGTTGTCAAGGAATGTTTTGAAGTAAGTCTCTCTGTGCATGTGTGTGAATACTCACACACAGACAAAACCAAAGAGATTTAGTAAACGGAAGCAGCAGATGTTTATTATTAATTGAATGCATAGACTTTATAAAAGAAGAAACAAGACAGATGGTTTCACAGCAAGAGGTCTCTGTATAAATGATAATTCACCAGGCGCAATACTAAGTCATTTTGCTCTGGATGGAGAACAGCATTTTATTTATTCCAGAGCTACATGCAATCAATGTGCAAATCTAAAACAAAATTTGAAAGATATTTATCTCCCCCTGCAACTCCCAAAGCAATTTATTGTAGTTATTTTAATGTAACTATTTTAAGTCACTGTTTCCTATGCTCTATTATATTTTTTTCATGATATTGAACAACCTTTTATTTTATTTATTTTTCTCTACAGGCATAGTCTGTAGATGGAGTGGTTTTATATACTGTCAGTGAAATGGAAAATAGCTGCATCTAAATTGTCTAAAACTCCATAGCTATTGACTTTATTTCTATAAATAAAAACACTATAGACTATATCACTGGTATAATATTACTGGAGGAAAAACTATAACTATCTTGTGGCTTAAGTAATTTCAGATTGGATAAGGTCTCCAGAGTAAATTCCAAATTCACTGGTGTTTAAAATCTCAGCAAAATCACATTTTAAGGAGAGCACCTATTATAAATAAGCTTATGAATATCTTAGAAAAAATAGAAAGAATTTTGTCCAGGCAAAGACACCACTGATTTGGCTTAAAAGAAAATTTTAGTAGTCACTAAAATGAAGACCAGCCAATTAGAAATTCTTGAAAACCCATAGAAGGTTCAATGAAGAACAATTTGGACTTTCAAACAACAGTTTTCAAGGTATAAGGCCTAGTTACAGACTGATATTTCTAGAAACAAACTGAGTTTTCATGCTTTGTCTACCCTAATGTATTAGATCTTCCTCTGTTTAGTGCAATGGAAGTAAATCAGATTATGGCATCAAGGTTAGATTAGAACGGGGGTCAGCAACCTGCAGCTCTGGAGCTACATGCGGCTCTTTGGACCCTCTGCTGCAGCTCCCTGTCTCCTTGTCATCTCAGAGTCATGACCCAAACCATAATCAAGAGAGATCAAGCTCAAAATGCCATAACCCTCAAATATTCATTTTTCTTTGGAAATAAATCAATGGTTGTCTATGGAGATTCTCAATCATGGTTGTCCCAAAGGTGCTTCTTCAAGACGCAACTGGACTTTCAGGTTTTTCTTTGAAGTCGTTTTGCTTCTTCTCTAAGAAGATTCTTGAATGAGAAGCAAAACATCTTAAAAAAAAAAAAAAAAGCAAAATGTCTTCAGAANAAAAAAAAAAAAAAAAAGCAAAATGTCTTCAGAAAAAAACCAAAAATTCCAGTTGCCTCTTTAAAAAGTACCTTTGGGTAAGTCAGTGGTTTCAACTGAGCTTATTGCCAAGTACTCATGCTTAAATTTACAGATGGCCCATTGCAAATATGGTGATTTCTTTAACGTTATTCCTATTTAAGATCTTGGGGGAGAGAAGAGAATCTTACTTAGGATTCCATAACTATGAGTAGAATTGGCCAGTAGGAAAGAAGGCCAGTGGGATGATAATACAGCATTTCATTAAGAGGAGAAATGGAACTTAAAGGCCCGGTCCCACAAGCCAATGGACGCAAAAAGTATGCATAAAGGACACAGCGGACGAGCAAAATTTCAGGGGTGGCTCCATCCATTTTCATCCACTCCAAAAATTGGTGAAACTTTGCATAAACAGAACGGAAAAGACGTGGGTAGTATGTAGCGGGGATGTTAAGCGGATGTTCATTGGAAGCCTAGCGGATGAAAGCAGATGGAAGTGGATGACACCTCTGAAGGGGTTCCGGGGGAGAATTTTGAAGCAGATGCATAGTGGAAGGGGCGGATGCACAGGGGATGAAGCGGATGTATCACGTATGCCTATAGGAAACAAAGGGGATGCCACGCGGATGTATATCAGATGCAAAGCATTCACTGCGCATGCGGGGGGTAGGAATTGCGTCAGCTCCGCAGATATAAAAGGATGCAGCACGCACGCAGTCAGCATACAGGGGAAAGACGTGCTGCCATGCTGCCACATACATCTTGCAGCGAACACCATGGTTCGTCAGTCAGCAAGAGAAGAAGTCCAATTTCTACTCGTTCAAGCCCTTGGTAAGCGGTGAAGAAAGCTAGAACCCAGCATTCCCAACCCCCTTGGCACTGACTCTGAACCTTGGCTGCTGCGCTTGGTGGACCAGCCTCAAGGCCCTCAAAGCCCAGCTGCTGAAGGGCCCATGTTTGCTCAAGCCCCTGAAAGGCCCTGAACAATCTCCAGAAGGCTTGAATGCCTCAAGCCCCCTGAAAAAAGGGGCCCCTGTGAAAGCCCCCTGCCCAGAGGGAAGAAGGAGGCAGGAAGGAGAAGTGAGAAAGGAAACAGGTACACCGTTTCGGAGGAGATTGAGGATAATGTGCTGAAGGCTGAGGGAGAAACAAGTACCTGTGGAGAAAGGGCCACAAAATGTATGGGCACAGAAGAAAGCAGGCAGCTTGAAGAAGACAAGGCAGACGAGCCTGGGGTACACTGCAGAAGTAACCTTGGATTGGTGAGGCACATGCACTCCTGGTATGGCAAGCTACACCTCAAGAAATCCGGGTAGGCCGGCCCTCAAGCTCACTGACCGGGGAGATGGTTACATCATGGGCCAAGTGCATTTCCTGGAGGGTGAGATCCACCACCGAGGAGCAGCGCCCTCTGACATCCCTCTCTCTCAGATAGCCCACAGACAGCCAGTCCTCTTCCAGCCAGGAGCCAGGCTACCCTGTCCCCAGGCAGGTGTCTTCAGAGGGCCCCACAGCAGAGACCCTGTGACAGTGCACTCCCCATGCTGGTTGGACTTGGAGGATCCCGTGGAGTGATGACGCCCTGCTTCACAGAATGTGAGGAAGAAAAGCAGCAACAGAGGCCAACCCACCCCCACCCCAGCTCCCGCGAGGACAAGGCAAAGAGGCAGCAGACGTGGAGTGGCCAGGAGGCACAGTGTGCTGCTTTGGCAGATCAGGGACACAATGAAGACTAAGCACAAAATTTCTCTTTCAGCTGGTCGACTTTGGACAGACCATCCTCGGCCGACAGCCCTTCTTCAGTATGTCAGCCAGACCCTGCAGGGACCTGCCTGAGGCCAAGTACCAGCGTGATGAAAGAAGATCGCCAGCACTTTCTGCACAAACCCCCAGGCCCAGCTGAAGCGTGCTCCTACCCAGTCCAGGTTATGCTCCTCCACCCCAGACGATGTCACAGCCCGTTCCACAGATTCAACAGCCACAGCACAAGCCAGAATTTACCCAGTCCAGGCGCAGGTTCATTGGACACCACAGGACGCCACTCCTCACCAGCTGCAGACCAGACAGCCCCACTACACTCTCCCAAACCTTCCTCCACCCCACAGCCAAGCCATTCATTGGACAATCTGTTATCAGTATGGCCTGACATCTCCAAGTCCTTGATGAAGGGCCTCTCAACCTCAGGGACCGAGGTACAGCTCTCGGATAGCTTCCTAGAACACACCACCACCGTTGGTACCCCGGGGCCAAACACCCCAATGTGCCTCAGAAGCACACAAAAAGCCACTAGCCACACCCACAGTCACTGCACCGCTTCACAGCTGAGACCATATGACATGACCTCAGAGCTGACTCCAGAATAGTTCAGAGACTGAGTTGTTTACTTTTTAATAAAGTTTACTCTTTCGCTTAAGACACTTAATACAGTTTACTGGTGCATTTTGCTTATTTAATTAAAGTCATAAAGTTACCTAAGGAAAGTTAATAAAGTTATCTGCTTAAGCCGACTTAAATACAGTTTACTGATTCATTTGCTGTATTTAATAAAGTCATAAAGTTTATCTAGAAAGTTAATAAAGTTTTCTTTGCTTGTAAAGACACTTACTTAGTTCATTTTGTTATTTAATAAAGGGTTGGTTGAAACGTTGAAAAAAGAATGGTTAAGCCTTGATGCTTGTGGGATAGATAAGCGATAGTTGATGGATAGACTAAACTCCAGTTGCAACCCATTAGTGGGACTGTATGTCCACCATCCCAGCGATCCCAGATGATTTTCTCTCCTTTTTTTATAGGAAAAATATCTCAGTTGATCTTGCTAGTGTCCTTCTACATTACTCTTGACATTTACTGCAGACATCCTAAAATATATGAGAACATCTCAGATGTAAACGTTTTGTCCGTTTTTAATACTTTATATACGCATGATATTATACGCTTTAAATCCTTTTTATTCCATGCTATTTAATGCTGTGTGCACATTACGTGTACCTTTTTTGTTTCCTCCACTCTTTCCAGTTTTCAGCTGCATGCCAGATGTGAGTTGAGGGGATGGCAGAGGATGGCAGCAGAGGATACAGCGGCGTTTAAATGAGATGATAATGGATATAGAACATTTGTTGCCCCATATATGTTGCGGATGTACATTCGTATGCGGCGAATGTTAATCCATTCACAAAGTTTTTGTGCAGCGTTCAAAAACTTTTGTGCGGATGAAAAATTGCAGTGATGGATGGCTTGAATGGATGTAAGTGTATGAAACACACATGCAGTGAGTTACACAATGATCGCATAGCGTTTTCCAATGGCATGGCAAGCTTTTTTTACACTTTTACCATCCTTCTTTGCCATCCGTAAGTGCAGTGGGACTAGACCCTAAATGCAACAGGTGATAGTATGGTGCTTCCTTTTTCTCTGTTTTCCTTGACCAAAAAAGCTCAAAATATATTTTTTCTTCATCGCAAAGCAAACTGTCATTAGTTGTGATGGCAGGAGGATGGAAAGGGTAGGTACTGATAGAGGACTTCAACTATCAGTGGGGAGGATGGAAGGATTAAGTTCTTCTCTGTCCTGTCTGGTCATGGAGGGATGGAAGAATGTGTATTTCTCACAGGTCATCTGGTCTTTACACTCTCTTGCCTTCGAGGGTCACACTGAATCAGAGTCAGCAATGGTGAGGAATGCTTTTGCGTAGCATGGATAAGCATGCAGTAAGAACTAAAGTCACAGTCATACCATGACAAGACGTTATTTATCTGGATATAATATAATTACAGCTACACCGAATGATGATTCATAAAAATCACACAAGAATTTGATGATAGAATTATCATACGATTCTAAGATATAAAATACTAGAAGAAACTAGAGGAAAGAATAGTCACATAGAATAGATAGGATTGACATTATTTCAAGTGGAGATCTCATTCTGTATATGAGCAAGCTGATGTTTATGAATACTTAATTAATACAAATATATATATTATAAACATTTATATATTTTGAATTTTTGGGGAGGAAATTGTAGAGTATAATCTGAAACCATATGCAAGAGACAAATTGAGCGATGTCTCTTGTGGTTATACATCTCTATCATACTCATGACTTTCAGGCTCTTTTTTCATCTCTATGGATTCTCTGATGATTCTGTGGTTGGGTTTTCTATATAGTGGGTTAGGTTTAGTTGCCATTGAAGTGATATTGTGACCGCTGGTTTTCATGTGTGATTGGCGCTTAGTGAGTAAGTGTGTGTTCAGTTTTTAGTGCATTTGTGTTCATCCTATGCGCGGGTACTTATTCTTCTCTCTGTGTCTCTGTCCAATGTATGTGGCCAGCATGATCTACAGGGATTTCGTATATGCCTTGTTTTCCAGGTCATCTTTGTCTTTGGGGTTTCTCAGGATGCGCTGCCCTATTTTTTTGTCTGTTTTGGAAGGCAGTCTTGGATGTTGATGCCTGTGTAGTATCTTATGATTTTATCTGTAGTACCGATCTATGTAGGGCCAAGAGACAGCTGTTCCATAGGTCTGTTGGTCTTGCTAGGTCTCTGTTATGTTTGGTGGTGTTTTTGGTGGCACTCCAAGTTGGTGATTTACTTGTTTTTTGGAAGCCATTGGCTGTCAATACTTCAGTCAGGGTGCATAGTTCGGAGAGCGTCTGTTATAATGTGGTCTTATCTGCCAGGCATTTGGTTCTTGGTAATTAGCTGTCTTCGCCACAAGAATCTTATCTGTGCTGGGTGGTGTGGGGATTGGCGTGTTGAGGTAGCGGTTGTGGTGTGGTGTTCTTTTGTATATGGTATGTCCCAGTGGTGCCATCTGTTCCTTTTGTAGATTAGTACATACTAGGAATCGGTAGTTGTTTGTTTATTTCCGCGGTTCCATGGAGAACTTGATTTGGGCTGTTGTTGTTTAGCGTGTGTTTGGAAAATTGTTTACGGATTTTCTTTCCTATGGGGCCAAATACACAATGTGTCCATCCGATGTATCTTAAGCATAGTTTGGTGTTGTGGGTGGCATTAGCCAAGCGGCTCTGGATTCTAATTCTCCAATGAACAAGGTTCGGCAATGAGGGCTGACAGTGGTGATCTCCCATAGCGGCTCTTTCCATTTGCTTGTATCTTGTGTCCTTTGTAATATGAAGATATGTGTTGGTTAGGCAGTGTTTTCTGTTAGTTACACACCACACACACACACACACACCACACCACACACAACACACACCACACCACACACATAATATATATATATATATACGTATTATATCTATATATAATCCAATATAGATATATAATATAGTGCGATCTCTGGTTATTCGGGTTTTCTCCCCGCGTAGAATTGGAAGTATCCTAGGCAACGTTTCGATGCAAGTCTCATTCATCATCTTCAGGCCTTGTTTTCTATCAGCTCTGTGTTCTCAGAGTAAGTGAGCCTTGCGAGCTGGCTTCTTCCTTTTAACTTGGCTAGTGGGGTGTGACGCTTGATTGGGGTGCGGGTTTGGCTGTGTTCTGATTGGTAGGAGGGGGTTGGCTGTGTTTCTGATTGGCTGGGGTGTCTTCTGCTTAGGTGGGGGCCTGTGCTTCGTTGCTCACGCTGGTGTAGTCTTTACGTTGCTGGGGGATTTGAGCTGGTGAGCCTGGTGATCTGTGTTTGAGCTTCGTGTTCGTTAGGTCGTGCCACACTATTCATGGTGCGGTTGTGCAGTTGTTGGCTTCTTGTATGGGTCAGAGGGGTTTGAAGGGTAGCGTGGTGCAGCTGCAGTATTGGCCTTCTGGTTCGTGTCGTGTCTCTCCTCTTCTGTGTGGGTGTGAGTGCTCTTTTTCTCTTGCGTGAAGTGTAGTCGGTAGCAATCTTGTGTGCAGACTCTGTGGTGTGGGTCTGGTGTCATTCTTCATTTTTTATTTATCATATAGTGTCTATCAGTTATTAATTGAGGGCAGGTTTCCAAATGGTTGGTAGGGGGAGGTATGCATCTCGCTTTGATTCATGCTGTGTGGGCGCGTTTTTCTATCTCTTAGGCTTCTGCTTATTATCTGTTGTTTGAAAGTGTTCGGTTTTGGCATGGTTCTTGGTATTTTCTTAAAGTCCCAATTTCATGTCCTGTGGCTTTGAGGTGTTGGACAGGCGAAGAAGGTCAGTTCTTCTTTTCTGATGAGTTTTTGCTGGTTCTCTTCAATTGCGTGGCACTAAACACAAAAACACTCATCAGAAAAGAAGACCTGACCCTCTCCGCTTGGCTAACACTCAAACGCACGAGGACACTGAAATTGAACTTTTAAAAATACAGAACCATCGCCAAAAACCGAACACTATCAACAACAGAATAATCCAGAGAAGCCATAGAGATAGAAAAAACGCCCACGACAGCATGAATAAACGAGATTGATTAACCTCCCGCCTAACCAACCATTTGGAAACGCTGCCGCTCATTAATAAAGCGAAGGTACCTAATATTATGAATGATATGACACCAGACCCACACCCACACAAGTGCCACCCAAGATCGCTGACCAACCACACTCGCACGCAGAAAAAAAGACTCACACCACACAGAAGAGGAGAACACAGACCACATCGAACCAGAAAGATCCATACTGCAGCTTGCCACGCACTACCCACTTCAAACCCCTCTGACCCATACAAGAAGCAAACTGACACCCACCATGAGAGATGTGTGCACGACCACTGAACACAAGCCAAACAACAAGATCACATGCTCACCAGCTCAAATCCCCCCACGCAACTAAGGACTAACCTGAGCACACAGCCAGGCCCCCACCTAAAGCAGAACACACCCCCAGCCAATCAGAACACAGCCAACCCCACCACCAATGCAGAAACACAGCCAAACTCCCCACACCAAACAATCAAGTCCACCACCCCCACTAGCAGTTAAAAGGAAGAACAAGCTGCAAGCTCACATTACTCTGAAAGCACAGAGCTGAAGAAACAAGCCCTGAAGATGAATGAAGGAGACTTCATCGAAACGTTGCCTAGATACTTCCAATTACGCGGAGAAAACCCGAATAACCTAGAGATCCACATACAAATAACTCGCGCAAAACCTCAGAAAACATATAATATATATATATATATATATATATATACATATATGTTGATAGATAGATAGATAGATAGATAGATAGATAGATAGATAGATAGATAGATAGATAGATAGATAGATAGTACAATACAGCACAGTACAGTACAGTAGATAAAAATAAGAACAAATTTCACTGTCTTTGAGCATTGATGTTTTGGTAATGAAACATTTGTAAGAAAACCATCAACCAAAGACCTTGAAAAAACATCTACTTGTACTTTGTACAAAATTTGTAGTAGTTCCTAAAAGTAACACTTTTAAAAAAAGTGTTTTGAAAAGGACAAAAAGTGTCCTTTATAATCCAAGCTATATAAAGGTACTTCTCAGTTTTCATAGTAATTTAACTAAAGCAGCCAGACCTAGTACCAATAAGTCTCTTAGGCCCCTTCAATTATTTGTTGGTAATCAGCAATAGAATAGCAGCCAAATATAAATAAGCCTCGGGTATTTAAGTTACGTTTTAGAAAGTATTTTTGACTTCACTAGCAATTCATAGTAATGAATAATAGGAGCTTTGTGCTCCTTCTTTTGAAGAGATGTACCCTGAATGTCTATTGTTCCTTTCAAATGCCTTTTCCAACTGATTGGTATAAATGACAAAGCAAGGCAATTAAATCCATAACTACAATTGTAAGGTTTGCCAAATATCAAAGAACTTGAAAGAAAAGGGAAAGTGAATTACAAAGTCAAACCAGGAAGGTCAATTATTTGTGCTCCAGTTTCAATAGACTCACCTTGATCATGACTGGTATAGTTTTTTCACAGAATTAGGCTTCTTTACTAGCAGCACTCAATACTTATAATTTCCAGCTTTGAAAAAAAAAAGTTTTTTCATCAAGACCATCTCAGACTTATTCAAATAAAAGCAAAAATGAAATGTGTACCTTCTGTTCTGACAGCAAAAAAAGAAAAAAAGTTTCTATCTTTAACATTAATACATACACTGGTGCTCTTCATCACAGGGTACAAACCAAGTTCATTATTTTAATTGCAGTTTTAGGCATGTGATACAAGGGTCTCCTTGTAGTGATAATACACTACTTGTAGTGAAGACTTGCAAGAGGAATTATATCTTCATTATGTTCAAACAAATCTTGAATATTTCACTTGAGTGAAATGGATCCAATATAGCATTGGCCTGAATCTGGATTTCCAGAAAACTCCAATCCCAATATGTATTTCAAAAATTTCAGTATAGTGCTTTTTTACCTGATGAGGAAAAGGAGAAAGATGGAAAGAATATCAGTCAGGTTACAAGGAAAAAGAGATGGTCTTTCCATTCAGAATGGATTTAGCAAGCAAAATAATCCCACAAGACTCAATCATTAGATCCTCCCCAAACATTCCCCCTCTGATCTTTGCTTATTCTATAGCTCTTTATAACAATTATTGCAATGTTCTGTTCCCCAATTAATTCAGTATTTTATCTATATGCAAAGTATCTTCACTTGGTGGAAATAATTTATGCTGTGTTTTTTTTTTAAAACCGTATTTTTTTTCTGCTATTTAAACAGTGGGCTGTATGAGTTAATAGTTTCAAAGATTCATCCAGTTCTACTTTCAAAGATCCAAGTAGAATTCAAAGATTCTACTTTCTACATCCAGTTTTCTACTTTCTACTTTACCTTCATCCAGTTCTACTTTCAAATGACCATAAGAGAACTTTAAACTGCAAGATTTTAATGCAAAAATCTCTTTATCTTTATCGTGAAATACTGCAGAAGATTCAGCACTGTATTATACAATTAGCTTACCTGGAAAGTTTGTCTCAAAACATTTATCTTTTTCCACAGAGGTGAAATAAATTTTATTGTACCAAGTGCGATATAGGACACCAACCAAATTAGCAATGTGTGGCTCAATCTAGCATGCAAATTTGTTCACTTCTAAAAAGTTCAGACTGAGCCCTCTCCCATCCTAAAATATATCTCATTTCACTTTACAGCAAGGAGCATTTCAGTTGCTAAAACTGGATGACCATTAGATGGGAATATACAATTTATTTTTATGCATCTCTTTGCTATCCCAGATTTTTTAACCCATATTTGATAGTTGTAGTTCTAGAATGATTTGAGGACAACATAGCTCAGTAATCTAGTTATTATTAGTTATTTATAAGTAATTTAAATGTACATTTTAGTGATCTAGTTATTTCTATACTAACCATTTTATAATGTCTTGGTAACTCCATTTGGAATACTATATCCAATATGAGCCATCATATTATAAAAAAGATGTTGAGACCTTGGAAAGAAGTACAACAAGAATGACCAGGGTGTTGGAGGCTAAAACATATGAAGAACAGTTGTGGGAATTGGATCTGTCTAGTTTAATGAATGAAGGACCAGGTGTGACATAATTGCAGTGTTCAAATATCTCAGGAGCTGCCACTGCCATAAAGAAGAGGGAGTCAACCTATTCTCCAAAGCAGGAAGGCAGGAAAAAAGCAATAAATTGAAACTGATCAAGAAGAGAAGCATCTAGAAGAGAAGCATCTAGAACTAAGGAGAAATTTCCTAACAAAACAATTAATCAATGGAATGACTTTTCTCCAGAGCTTGTCAGTGCTCCAATACTGGAGGCTTTCAAGAAGAGATTGGACAACAATTTGTCTGAAATGGTATAGGGTTTCATGCCTGAGCAGGGGGTGAGACTAGAAGACCTCTAAGGTCCCTTTCAACTGTTATTCTGTTAAATTTCTGTAAAAAATAAATTGATTCTTTGACATGTTTGACAAAAATCTGATCTTGATCCCATTTTAGGCCACAAGTTAACAATGCCACATCTTCTTCAATTGGGATCACATCATATTGAAATTTTGTCACAGAAGCAGTCATTCTGAAACACTGATTCTGTTCTGAAATTGTTGTAGCTGTCCCATAAAGATAGCTTCGTGATTCATTATGTGAAATTTCATTATCTTCAGCCAGATGCAATTGCTCCATGCTCATTTAAATTAGATGGCAATTAATTTTATTAATCACAATATCACTTAAACTCATTCCTGTCCTAATGAATTGAGAATCTTAAATAATGTGTGTGTTTTTCCTCCCTCTCCTTTCCAACTTCATAACAATGTGAGGTAGATTAAATTAAAAATAGTAATTGGACAGATTTCAGTCAGTGTCCTTTATGGCTCAGTATACAATGGGACTTTTATTTTCCTACACCAGTTCTGATGTTTTAAGTCAACTTTATGTAATCTTATATAGCTCTTAGACTTACATACCACTTAATAGTGCTTTACAGCCATCTCTAAGTAGCTTACAGAGTCAGCCTATTGCCCCAACAATCTGGGTCCTCATTTTATCCACTTCGGAAAGATGGAAAGCTGAGTCAACCATGAGCTTAATGAGATTTGAACTGCCAAATTGAAGTCAGCCAGCAGTCAGTAAAAATAGTCTGCAATACTGCACTCTAACCACTGCACCATCATGGCTCTATTGCCATGATGGTGTTGTGTTAATCCAATAAATGTATAAGATAGCAAGTTAGTGTCCTTTTTGTGTTCAGGTGTGTATATCAATCTTCCACTTGTTTCTTTTTTATGTGTTGTTTTTTTTGTTTAATTCTCTTTTTTTTTAATTGTTTAAATTTAATTCTCTTTTTTTAAACTAAAGGCATCATGGGAGCCCCAAAACTAACATAGTAAATGATTAAATATTAAACTGTTGCATTATCCATTTAATTCAAATGCATGATGAATAGTTCATATGGTTTATCTTCACAGTGAAAAGCTTCACCTATTGATTTCTTTAAGCTAAATTATTTTTAAAATGTTGGAGCAGGCATAGCTGAATTTGCTCTGGTTAATTGGCCAGCTGCCAAATGAGACTAATATTCCTCAATTCTAATTTTTTTTAAAAAAATTGTAAAACAATAGTACAATCAAATTAAATGTAAATCAATGCATTACTAAAAATAATTTATTAGCCTTATTTATTTGCATGCATTATATTTTACTAGTACTATATCAATAAAGACTTGACCGATACATAAGAATATTACTCAAACAGTGTTTTCTTGGAAAGTAGCTAAGTTTCAGCCTTAATTGTTTCCATACTTTAACCAGACACCATCCATTCTGAATTAATTTACAGATCTCATAACTGATTTAGCATGCCAATTAACATCCACAAGTGAACCTTCTGTCAATCAACATGTAATTCAACAAGATCTGCCCTGCTAAACCCCAATTAAATGGATGTCAGAGATTCTCAGCTAGCTCGGTTAGCCTATTTGGTTTCACTGCAGTCCACTTGCAACTTCTCGTAGCCACACAATCTGCATTAAACTGCAGCAATTTTATGGCTCATTAGCATGGAACAATATTCACTCACTGTTGGTGTCTCTTGTTCGACAGGTGTATATAGCTACCTGGTAAGGAAAGAGAATGACATGGTGGATTGGCTTTTCACTTATAAAGTAGTTAATCAATTTGATAAATAGGGGCTCTAGGACTTCCCTAATGGATAAGTCAAAGGGGATAATTTAAGACTTACTTAGAAAAACATTAGAGAGCAATGTTTCTTGAAAAACAGCTGTGGATTTTGATTAAAAATAACAATAAAAAACAATTGGAGACTGAAAAATAAATCCTGAGGAATGAGAGATGTCAAAAGACATTCTGAGGAATGTTGAAATGTCAAAAGACATTCCCAGGGAAAAAAGTTGTTAAGATGGCAACCAAAATATATGTGGTATTTTTCACTAGGTAAAAAAGGAGTATTTTCCTCACCAATGATTGCCAACATCTTAACTTTTTGACACCTTCTTTACAAGACAACCCTGGCAGAAAATATCAGAGAAATTATGCTATCATTTTTTAATTGGGTTAACCCAATGAATTGTACTAACTGAGCTTACAATTTAGCAGCTGTCTTTCAACCAAATGTTAAATGTGGTAAATATTACCCTAGGCAGATTTTAAGGTAGAAGGTGAGTCCAGCCCATTTGGTTAGTCAATGGGTCAATGTATTGTTCCAAACCAGAAAATGTATTTATTCAGGAACCAGGATAAGTGCCTTTTATGAACATTGTGCATTAAATACATCGGAAGTTCAGCCCAAACAATTTTGTTTTATTATTTTGGTTAAAAATCTAAAATTATATTGAAAAAATTTCTTATAAAATTTCAACACTGATTTTGAATAGCCAGCCATACAGGCTGTAACCCATTGAACCTTGGCTTGGTTTCAAAAGATCATTACAAGTAATTAGTGTTCAAATTATTTTTACAATAAGCACTTATTGCAAACAATGATTCAAGGATTATATAGCAAGTTAAACATTTCTGTCTGGGTGCCTGTTAGGCTTCATTTAGTGAAGAATAAACAGTCAAGTAGAACAATTATAACTGAGTATACATTGGATTAGTTGCCAATTTAATTTTATATTGTGTCTATATGTTTGGCATTAAATGAATTAACCTGATATTGACCAGTGACCACAATATCATTAAAGTTGGAAGGAAGGAACATGTACAGATCTGGAAAAAAGCAACAACATCCATGGAATGACATTGAAAGATATGCTCTCCAAAACTTAGATTTAAGGAAAAAATATATCTATTCTAATTCCAAGCTTTACCATAGAGGAATCCAATAAAATTGTATTTTAAACTCAAAAGGTAAGCCTGTGTGAAATGGTTCCATTCTATAATTAAATAATAATGTGCAGACGTTGGGAAAAGAAGTATAACATGTAAGTAAACTCTCAATAACAGTACCCAGTCTTCAACAGTTCAAATAGGCCTAAAATTAAAAATGCAAATATCAAAATTAGTAAAAGTTCTCAAGGTTGATTAAAGAAAGAAGAAAACTCAGTCAATAAGAGCAAAAGAGAAGTAATGTATGTCAATATATTCTGCAGTTAGAATTCAGAATAATTTTCAACTCTGTGCATACATGTGTAAATTTCCTCTGAATGCTGAGTATTAAAGGACAGGGTGGGAGAAGGAAGGGAGAGAGATAGAGAAGGAAGGGAGAGAGGGAGAGAGAGAGAAAGAGAGAAAAGGAGGGAGGGAGAGAGGGGGTAGAAAGGGAAAGTGTAAGAGGAAAAGTGAGAGATGGAGAAAGAGAGAAGGGGAAAGAAAGAGAGAGAGAAAGAGAGAGAAGAAGAGGGGGGAAGAGACATAAAGAAAGAGAGAGAAAACATATATTATTTGACTTACAACTGGCCAGTTAGTGACTGTTCTAAGCTACAATGGATCTCCCAGAGGTACCTACAACCTGGATTTGAAGTTTCAATGGCTTGATTTCCCACTCCACACTCTGGTCACATGACCCTACTTCAGGCTGTTGGCACCCCAGATGCATTTATAGCCTTTTGTAGCATGCCATGGTCACATGACACTGTTTTTTATGGTTTTGCTCTTAATTCACATTTACTTCCCTTTTCTTTTAAAATCAGTCCATTGTGGTGAACCATTGTTGGTTCATTTAACAACTGCAGCTTTTACTTAATGACAATGACAAAAAAAAGCCATAAAATTGGTTAAACATGTGTGTGTGATGTAATTTTCAAAGTTTTGAAAATCTCATTGGAACTTCAGAGGCAAGATTAACTGTTTTGTTTTTTTTTATTATTTAACCTTCCAGTTCATGGAACAGGACAAGAAAATGAAATAAGAATATTGTAAATCAATGACCAGTTCTATAGCTGTTAATAACAGGAAACACAATGATTTGTTTAGAGGAACTTGCTGGCCTGAGATAAATTGAACCTCATAAGAACCAGCCGAACTCTTCTGGCCAAAATATGCTTAGAAAGGCTTTAATCTGAATCCTATGAAGGATGAAAATAAAAATGGTTAAAGTAAATGTCTAATAAAGAGTTGTGAACCCTACTAAAATTTTCTAAAATGAGACCTTGTAAATTTAAACATCAAGAACATAGTTTCATACATTTCATAGCCTTAAATTAACTTAATCTCTTGGTACAGAAAGATAAATATCATTGATTAAGCATAATGAAGACCATTATGGGAGGAAGATATAATTGAAGATATAATTTGTTCCAAAGTTCATGTCATAGGTCTCCAGAAACACCCATCTCATGAGAATTAAGCTGAGATGTCCCTAAGTGGCACATGATCATCTTCTGAAGGGGCCGCATTGGCTCATGTGGAAAGACACTGGACCTGTTGTACCACTAAGGTTGGCAACTCAGTGGTTCAATTCCTGTAAGCAAATAAACTACAGAGGAACAAGAAAGGAGCATCCCCCAAATGCCTACCAGTATTCAGGCATCCCGCAGGTAAAAGATTACACCTCCCAAAATAAATCCTTTCACAGAAGCAGGCAGCCACTTCGGTGATTCCTGGCTAACACGTGCCAATAAAAATCATCTTCTGAAACAATTTTCCTATGCATTTTGGTTAGCACCTCCAAATATCCTTTGTAGAAAACCAGACCAGTGCATCAGGATTACCAGTTTGCTCAATTTGAATAAAGCAACTTTTAAATAATCAGGGAAGCTAAGAATTGAAGTTTTATGTAGCTGAAAGTTTAGGGAAAGTTTTCTCCCCATCTTCTCTCCCTTGATTTTATATTCGAACAAGTGTTGCTTTCTGCAAAAAGGCATTTGCATTTCCTAGTATGAATTAATGAGTGAAAGGGCAGATGTTAGTTAAATGGACTGCATTTTGCCTCTGTCTCCCAAGTGCAAGGACCAAGCACATTCACCACCATCTGTTTCTTTCCATGTCCTGATGCTTCTAAGAACCTGGCAGCATCAGGCAGATGGAGGAAATCAGCAGGATGCATTCTGGACTTATAACAGCCCCAGATTTCTCCAGCTTGCCAAATAAGTTCTTTGTGGTAATACTTAGGTAGCTCTGCTAAAAAAAGAGCTAGAGTAGAGGAACATCTTCTAAACATATGTGCTTTCATGATTTGAAATTGCAACAAAGACTTGCACAGCTACTTGGCAAAATGTTGGGAACATTTCTGGTAAACCTTTCTGGAAGGACAGTTCAGAGTCTGATAAGGATGAAACCAAAGTGTGTGCTATGTGCCATGGAATTTATTTTATCATTCTAGTGAAAGGTATTTCTAATGAAGAAGGAAAAATTAAGAAACATTGTCCAGCTTCACAAGTAATATAATACAAGATTTTAAACCAACTTCAGTCAACACCCAAGAGATGTTGAAGTTTAAGAGAAGATTGTTACATAATTTTGAGTGCCAAGATGTGGGTTAAAAGAAAGACAGGTTATCTTCTGTAGGTCTTCTGAAAACTATGCAATAAGAAGAATATCTACAAGTAATGTAGCTAATCTGGAAAATTAAGGAATACAATGTCTAACACAGTATTATTTTGTGCTATACTGTGTTTTACTATTATTTTATTTATTCAGTTTATATAGCTACCCATCTCACTCTGATGAATTCTGGGCAGCTAACAGCAGTTGAAAACACAATCCAACAACAATATAACAAATACTTAATCAGCAGATGAGATAAAGCCACAAGCATCCATCAATTTAACCATTCCAACTCCCATAGCAAATGACATACTAAATTCTCAAAAGTCAACATGGTCAATCTAATATCTGCAGGAGGGTGGATGATTTTTTAAAGAGCAGGCCCCAAGAGATGGGGCCCATATTATGTGTCTCCTGCTCAATTTGATGGGGTGGATCCTGAAGAATAGAATAGAATAACAGTTGGAAGGGAACTTGGAGGTCTTCTAACCCCCTGTTTAGGAATTACACCATTTCAGACAAATAATTATCCAATTTCTTCTTAAAACCTTCTAATGTTGGCAGGTTGTTTCACTGATTACTGTTCTGTCAGGAAATTTCTCTTAGTTCTAGGTTGCTTCTCTCTTTGATTAGTTTCCATTGCTTTTTGTCCTGCATTCAGGTGCTTTGGAGAATAGCTTGACGTCCTTTACTTTGTGGCAGTTCCTGAGATATTGAAAGACTGCTAACATGTCACCCCAGTCCTTCTTTTCATCAGACTACACATATCCAGTTTTTGCAACTGTTCTCTGTATGTTTCAGCCTCTAGTCCCCTTAAGATATTATCTTAATATTTTATATATCCATATATCATATGGATTGATTATCCATCCACACCCATCCACACACGTGTGTGTAGATGTACGCATATACACATACATACACACAAGAATGAACTTTCATCCTTGGATTCTAGACTACATTCTATCATTTTAGTATTTAGTATTTATTTGATTTGTCAATTGCTTACAAGATACAGATATAAGAATAAATATAGTTTTGAATACATGAGATAGATACTTATAAGAAAAAACAAAACAACAGGGCAGGGATGGTAAGCATGATTGGTGTGCTTATGAACACCCCCCACAGGCCTCTTAGGAAAGGGGGTGAGGTCAATAGTAGATAGTCTAAGGTTAAATTTTGGGTTTTGGGGAAGAAACTAGAGTCAGGTAGAGTATTCCAAACATTGACCATTCTGTTGCTGAAGTCATATTTTCTGCAGTCAAGTTTGGTGCTGTTAACCTTGAGTTTGTATCTATTGTGTGCTCTTGGATTGTTATGATTAAAGCTGAAGTATTCATCTGCAGGTAAGGCATTGCAATGTATGATTTTATATACCATATTTAGATCGGACCGGAGGTGTCGCAGTTCTAGGTTTTCTAGTCTAGAGTTCAAGTCTGGTGGCATAAGGTATTTTCAATGAGTACAGGAGCAGAGAACTCTTCTTGTGAAATATTTCTAGACTTTTTCAACTGTGTTAATATAACAGATATCGTGATATGGGTTCCAGATTGATGAGCTGTATTCAAGTATAGGTCTAGCAAATGTTTTGTTGCTCTAGTTAGTACTGTGATATTACCAGAGAAGAAGCTACATAGGATTAGATTTAACAACTCTTAATGTCTTTTTGGCTATGTAGTTACAGTGGGCTCTAGCACTTAGATCATTAGAGATGAGTACTCCAAGGTCCTTGACAAAAATTGGATCCTCAACAAGATCCTGACTATTTAGCTTGTATTTTATTTCTGATTTTTCTTCTGTCAGTATGTAAGACAGAGCATTTATTTGTTGAGATTTGAAGTTGCCATTTGATTGACCATTCTGATACATAGTGTTGAGGTAATTGCCTGTTAGGAGAATGAGCGCATACAGGGAGACGTATTTTGAGAGAAGTGTTTTGAATAACACACACACACAGCACACAGATACACTTTACAGTAATGTAGGTTTTTACTTCCAGAAAGGTTTAAGCAAAGTCCAAAATAAGCAATCTAAAGTCATTCACAAGTTAAATCAGTCAGTTTTCAACCCAGGGATAATCCAAATATCAAAGTCCAGTGTCAAAAAACAGTTCAGTAACAGACTTACATTAAACCCACTAATATCAGTCAATTAGAAGAAATGGAGCAACGGCAATACTTTCTAACAGAAGGAAACAAAGATACACTCTCTTCTGAGACTAAGACTAAGACAAACCAGGTTTCTGGATCCATCTTATGGCCGTTTGAGAAACCACACTCAATTACATGCTCTTGCATTCCCTTAAAGAGACATTATTAAAATGTCTTTCCTGGTTTCTATATTTCTAAACCAAATACCTGTTAGGTGACTTATATTCCTAACACATAGTCAAGGTCTTTTTGAAGGGTAGTAATATTGTCTGTGGTATTGAATAGCTTTACATCATCAGTGAAGAGAATGCAGTTGCTCTTAATATGATCACAGTGGTCATTTATATAGAGTATGAAGAGAGTTGGTCCTAAAACACTGCCTTGGGGAACACCACTGTTGACAGGTACAGAATTTGATAGGAAGCTCCCAATTTTGACCATTTGTTGTTTGTTTGACAGGAATGCTTCTATCCAGTTATGTAGATGTCCAGAGATACCATAAGATTTTAGTTTTAGTAGTAGTTTGTCATGTACCACTGAATTAAAGGCTTTACAGAAGTCTATGAAGATTGCATCTATTGCTTTGCCCTGATTGAGTTCTGATCATATCATGCATTGATAGAGAAACACTCATCTTGTGCCCATACTGGTATATATCTCATCAGATCCAACTTCTGGATGCTCTTTTAGAGAAGCACCTTATATAACTATTGCAGAAACCCAAACCCAGAAGTTGACTAAGACTATAAGCTCTTAGTCCAGGAGCAGGCAAAAATGTTGTACAGCATAAAGCTATGGAAAAGTCATCTTGGACAAGTGGCAGGAACTGTGAGTCCAGAAGGATCCCCTCTCAAGTTGCATATGAGTTTTGTTCAGGGCATTCCCATCCTTTCCAGAGCTATCAATGAAAAATTTCCCAGGACATGGAGGTCCTAAAGTCCAGAACTACTCAGCCCTGTATGCACTGGAATATTTACAAGAAATTTGCCTGCAAGCAAGAATCAATACAAAATACACAAAGTAATAGAAAATGAAGAAGCTAAAATGCTCTGAGACTTTAGGCTTCAGACAGACAACATCTGCCATATAACGCACCCCAGTCAGCACTTCTTCACTCTCCTACCATCGGGTAGGAGATATAGAAGCACAGCCAGCTGCACCAACAGTTTCCACCCATGGGCTGTCAGACTCCTGAATAGAAAATAACTTCATGTCAACATAGTATGATAGACATGCAGGGCTGGCGTGTTTTGCAACAAGGTCACATGGTGTAATAAGATTGTGTGTTTGTTAGTAGGATTCACTGGGTTAGGGACTTTCTGTCTTCATTGTGAGTTGTGTTATAGGGGGGTGCACAAAGGAAGGCTCAGCCAATCTCATTTTATACATGTTGTATTCTGACAATAAAGGTTGATTTGATTTGATTAACAATTGTCATTAAAAAAAAAGCCTGGATAGTATGTGGCAATATCTACAGACAATAAAATGGAAGAGAAAGAACTGAAGAAAATCTCTAGCTATAAAGATTAGTAAGCAGAAGGAGAATGTCCGTGGCTAAAGAAAGTAAAGTTAATATAAAGAGTATAAGGCAAGTTAAAACAATTGGAGCACAATTTGAACATCATCAGCATTGATAAAATCCCCATCAGTAAAAGACATCTTTACTTGGAACAATTTACATTCTGTGACAATATCCTTAACACCATCAAACAACATCTACCTTACCCACTTTCCTGGGAAAGATTCAGTAGATGAATAGAAATGTCAAATTCTGGCTGGATATGAGAATCAACCATAACAACCAGAGAAATGGTCAAATATGCAATTCTTTCTTTCTTTTTCCTTGTACTGTTTTATTCCTTGATTCATAAAAGCATAGTAATAACTTTCTCCTGCTGAAAACTTAAACTGCATTTCACAGCATGAAATGGCACCTGGCAACATAGAACAGAATAATGAGTGCAGACCAAGGACTAAGACAAGATATATTTCTCTTGGCCAATATTCCACAATTGTTATGTTTGCCTTGTGAGAAATTTGAGATTCATTTTCTTTGAGTTTTAAACATAAATACCAATTCTGCAGTAAGGTTCCTACGTTTCCCACCTGACATATAATAAAATAGGATAGTATGATTAAAAATTACCTCATTTCATGCATGGTGATTCTGTTCCATTTAACATGATGAAGACCACCATTCTTTGAAGTAATTCTAGAGGTTGGATTATCCAATATGAAATTTATGCCTCATTTAAATTTCGTATGAATTAGTGCACAAAGTTTGTTTTTATTTAACAACAGCCCAAATGAACCAGATTTGAAAGAACACATTTTATTTACAACTAGGGAAACAAACTCCATGTATCTCCACCCTTGAAAACATCAAATTTATTTCATGAAATTAATTTAAATGATTATGCAAGTTCATAAATTAAAACAGTCTCTGTTTATGATATAGAAGAAAAAGAAAATGAATGGACATAGCATTAGTCGAAATGTAATATTTTTCCCCATAATGCATTGGTCCCTGGTAACCTTCTGAAACTATCACAGTGATTAATATCAATTTGGAAATGTCTCTGTAGGAAAGAAGAGCTGAATTCAGAACTAATTATTGCTCAGCAAATATCCTGAGGTGTCAATGATGTGGATCTGTTTTAGCAGGGAACAAAAGTATTCCAAATAAAATACTGAGAAAAAAAAAAGCAAGATAATATAAATTTGGCACAAGAAATATGAAGGTTAAGAATGAGCCAGTGTTTTAAGCTTACATGAATTTTTCCATTCTGCAAATCAGTTAGAAAAATAACAATAGCAACTTTGCTTAATATGATCCTAAGGCATTATTCTTAAGGTCAAGGATATTTCTATTGCTTAAAAGGATGTAATATTAACAAAAAAGACTGTAAATTATACAAGCTATAGTTAGAATAGAGAAGGTCCACATTGAGAGTCACTGGGGAGAAGTGCAAACTAAAAATAAGTTATTGATACTGATTTGCAAATTATATGAAATAAAAATTGTTGCTGTGCTAAACATATCTGGTACATTTTTTTCAGTTAGATAGAAAAGAAATTACTGGGGGTCTTTTCCCAAAGAAGTAAGAAGAAATTACTATTAATATGGTGGCAGTGGTGAATAAGATAAGAAGAAGATCCTACTACACTTATCCACGTTAGGATATGACTTTAAAAATAAATATAAAAGTTTTGATTTGCTTTGTACAAAATCTTCTCCAACAATCAGGACTATATTATTATCACTCCAACCATCTGTAGCCTCCCTGATTCTTATTTTTTCATAAAATTCAAGGGAAATCCATGAAGTCAGCAAGAATTCTACTAGTTGTAATTTTTCAGAACTGATCTGAAGAGGTTCTGCATTCAGAACTTGTTGGAGAACTTCTCCTTCCCTTGGAGAAACCAACAATAAAACACTCAGTTTCTCTGACCACAAACTGGGTGGAGAATTTTGAAATTATGTGTGTTCTACTTTCCACAAAATAATAGAAAAATGTATGAGAGAAAAGAAAATGTGGGGGGGCGAGGAAATCAAACCAGCTAATCTTGCTACTTCCCCTTGATTAAATAACAAATAATACTTGACTTTGGGTATTTTACAAATATGGAAGATTTCAAGAAGGAACTTTTCTTACCTTGTATTAAGTGCCCTTGAAAAAGTTTGCCTTTCCCAAAGTTAATACAGTTAGGTGCTAATGAAAAATATATTTCTTAACCAAGAGAATTTTCAGTATGATAATTTTTAAGTTTTTAATCCGCTGAATTTTATCTATGCTTATAAATGTATGACAATTTTATTTTATTCATATTTATTTTCCTATTATATTATAATTAATTATATATAATAGAATAACTGAGTTGGAAAGGAGCTTGAAGATCTTTTCCTCCAATATTTCACAAGAAGAATTCTCCACTCCTCTACTCGATGCAGAATACCTTATGCTACCGAAATTCTGTGTCCAATCTAAGTATAGTATATAAAATTATACATTGAAATGTCCTACTGTCAATGAATACTTCAGCTTCAACCATAACAACACAAGAGCAAACAATAGATACAAACTCAAGGTTAATCACACTAAACTTGGTTGCAGGAAATACGATTTCAGCAGCAGAGTGGTCAATGTCTGGAATACTCTACCTGGCTCTGTGGTTTCTTACCCAAACCACAAAAACTTAAACCTTAGACTGTCTACTATTGACCTCACCCCTTTCCTAAGAGGCCTGTAGGGGGCATGCATAAGCATATCAACGTGCTTACCGTCCCTGTCCTATATTTCTTATATGTATCCATGTATTCTTAACTATGTTTTTACTGATACCTATTATCTTGTAAGCAATTGACAAAGAAAAATAAATAAATAAACTCTCTGTTCCAATATCTCAGGGGTTGTCAGAAAGAAGAGGGAGTCAAGCTATTCTCAAAAACATCCGAGGACAAGAAACAACAGGTGGAAACTAATCAAGGAGAGAAGCAGCCTAGAACTGAGAAATTTCCTGGCTGCTAGAATTAATCAGTGGACCAGCTTATTTCCAGAAGTTGTGGGGGCTTCCACACTGAAATTTTTAGGAAGAGATTGGACAACCATTTGTCTGAAGTGATCTAGGTTTTCCTGCCTGAGCACGGGATTGGACTAGAAGACCTCCAAGGTCCCTTCCCACTCTGATATTCTATTATTTAAATTGAGTTCTGTTAAATGAGAAGCTAAAAAGAGGATTCTAAAATCATTGGATCCATTTTTTTTCTGAGGTTTTAATCTATGATCATACCCTTTTAATCTAAAATTCATATTCAAACTGGATTTGGTACAAACATGTGAAAAGAACCAATCTTTTTTTTTAAGTATGGTATTTCAGATTTTAATTTCTGTGTGCCTGCTTTCTAACTTTTTCATTGTACTGGTTGCATAGATGCATTTTATTACATTTTTATTGCGAGAAATCACCTAAGTATTTGCACAATAGGCAGAATAACAAAGAGAGTACACTAATATTTATAAGAACTAAATAATTTTGGCTATATCTACTGTGAATTTATAAAAATCACCTTGCTGGTCACATGTTTCATTCCTTGGATTATCTTTAGATACCTGGCTGCAACTTGAATTTCCAAATGAAGGCAATGAGTGTTTTTATTTTATTTTCTACTGGGTGTTTCTTGGCGAATAAAAGTATTGAGGGTGGAAGTTTGTTCTCTGAACTTGTGAGTTGGTTTCTGAATTGTTGACGTAATTTCCCGTTAGGAGAATGAGCGCATACAGGTAGATGTAATTGAGAGTAGTGTTTAAATAATACACACACAGAACACAGAACACAGAACAAAGATACAGTAAATGTAGGTTTTTACTTCCAGAAACGTTAAGCAAAGTCCAAAATCATTCACAGGTAAATCAGTCAGTTTTTCAATCCAGGGATAATTCAACAACAAAGTCCAGTCTCCAGAAAAAACCAGTTCAGTATTAGACTTACATAAAATGCAGAAATATCAGTCAATTACGAAAAATGGCAATACTCTCCAACAGAAGGAAACAGAGACTTACTCACACTCTCTTCTGAGACTAAGGCTAAGACAAACCCAGTGTTTCTGGCTCCATCTTAAGCCCCTGTCACACTGCACCAACGGATGCAAAGAGGATGTAAAATGGACAAAAAAGCTGCCATCCGTTGGTTAACGCGATGTACTCACTGCCTCCATTTGCTTTCCTCTATCTGTCAAGCATCCGTTTATTGACGTTTCATCCGCTCAAAAAGTTTGAGCTGCTCAAAACTTTTGCGCAGAAAATGTAACCAATTTGTCCGTTCTGCATCCACTACGCATCCGCTACACATCCGTTCTGCATCCGTTACGCATCGCTATATCCGCTAGGCATCCGTTCCGCATCCGCGCAACTCGCATCCGCTCGGTCGCAGGGAGGAAGCGGAACGACGCGAAACGGATGCAGAACGGATGCCTAGCGGATGCAGCACGGAAACAAAGTGTTTAAAATGGAAAAAATGTTCGCAGAGGGACCTATCTCGGATATTAAGGATGTCTAGAGGATTCCTAGAGGATGCCTAGGGGATACCTAGAGGATGCAAAGGGACACCTATACTGCTATAAAAAGGAGGAGCAACACATCTGGATCTCACTTTCAGAACAGCAGCCCTGCGGTGCAGACCTCTGCAGCCTTCATCTGCCTCTTCCTCTTCCACAGCATCCAGTCATGTCCACCGTGGATCGTAACACAGTACTTTTGGCAGCTACCATCCTTCTGCAACAGTGCGAAGCTATCTACAGGCTCTGTGAACTCTACTACGGAAAGAAAAAGGGCGGCCAAGAAGCATCTAGGTACGAAGATGTGTTTCCAAAGAGCAGAGGACGGACTGTACAACAAGCTGATGGTGGAGCTCAGGAGCGAAGAACTTCGAGAGCTTCATGAGGATGCCTCCACCCATGTTTGAGAACTTGTGCAGCGCCTGACACCCAGGTTGACCAAGACAAACACCAACTCTGGCCCAGCCTGGAACCTGGGCTCAAGGTGACACTCACTCTGCGCCACCTGGCCTCAGGGATCACCTACAGCAGCATGCAGTAACGGCTGGATGGTGCCACCCACACCATCAAGCATTTAGGTCAGAAGTGGTGCACGCATCATCGAAAAATACCTCGGAGTAGAGCTCTCCTCCAGTGCCCCTCCACTGAAGAAGGATGGAAGAAAGTTGCGAGAGCAGTGGTATCAGAAGTGGAACTTCCCCCACACCGTGGGAGCCATAGATGGGAAGCACGTGGCCTGCAAAGCTCCAGCCAAGTCGGGGTCCACTTATTTCAATTACAAGGCGTTCTTCAGCACATCCTCTTCGCCCATGGGTCGATGTTGACTACAAGTTCATGTACATCGATGCTTCAGGCAATGCTCATCTTCAGATGCGCCAGGTATACAACGCCAGTCACCTCAAGGAGGAGCTGGAACGCAAACCTCATCGTGGGTTCCCAGATCCAGAACCCCTGCCCAACGACACACAACCAAGGCTTGCAGGCAGGCAGGCACCAAAGGCTGGCAGGCAGACTGGCAGCAGACTGGCTGGCAGGAGGCTGGCAGGCAGGCAGACAGCAAGGCTGCAGCAGGAGGCTGGCAGCAAGGCTGGCAGGCAGGCAGACAGCAAGGCTGGCAGGAGGCTGGCAGCAAGTGCAGGGAGGCTGGCAGCATAGGCTGTCAGCAAGGCTTGCAGGCAGACATGCAGGCAGACAGGAAGGCAGTCGATGTGTCTGGAAGCAGGTCCTTCCTCTGAAATGGTGACCTGCTTCCGAGCTGCTTCCGTTATATCCACGGGGCTGATGCAATGCATCCTCCCTGCATGTGCAATTAACGCTCGGCATCCGCTAGGCTTCCCCTGTGCATCCGCTTCATCCGTTGTGCATCCATTCTGCATTCGCTTTATCCGTTCTACATCCGCTTTGCTGAGGCCCCCCGGAAGCCCTGCGGATGTGCCATCCACTCCATCCACTTCATCCGCTAGGCTTCTGTTCCGCATCCGCTTTCCATCTGCCCTGGGTCCTCCCCCGTCCGTGTTATCTGCTCCAATATGCAGTTTTTCCCCTTCTGAGAGCGGATAACAACGGATGGAACATTTTGCTCATCCGTTGTGTCCGTTTTGCATCCATTGGGCAGTGTGACAGGGCCTTTATGGCCGTTGAGAAACCACACCTAGTTACAGTTTGCATTTTCTTAAAGATTCAGTTTTAAAATGTTTATCCTGGTTTATATATTTCTAACCCAAATACCTGTTAGGTGACTTATATTCCTAACATGAATTTTTCATTACCAGGTGACATCTTGGGTGGAATTTTGGGAATATCAGTGTCAGTGATCTTCTCTTATAAGGACTTCATGTGGTCAGTAGGTCTTGTGATGGTCACCTCAGGTGAGGTGAGGCTAATCTCAGGTCAGGGTCTTGTGATGGGAAGATCACATCAGGTGACGGTCATTGAGAGGTGAAGTGCTGGTTGGGACATTTCATTAAGGGTCACTGCTATGACTGATTGACTGTGTGGTCTATTTGAATTCTGAGGAGTTCATAGGCTGGTTGTAGGTTTATGTGTCTGTTGATGGAATTGCTTGTGGAGTGCCAAGTTTGAGTATCAATTCTTCTGAAGATGTCACCTAGCCTGGTAATGAGACATTTGGAAAAAAAACCCACTAGCTCGGAGAATGAGCCTCCACCTGCATCCTACACTGAGCTATACATATTTGCCACTATTGCAATAAAAAAATTATCATCAACAAAATATTTATCAGACTAGGGAACAGATTAAGTACTTAATATTCTCCATCCTCCCCTCTTCTTCCCCGAATATTCTAGGTGGTTTTTTTTTTCCTGTGAAATGAGAACAATACATTCATGTCAGTCTAATGGCTGGAATGGAGGAAGCATTTGAATTATTTGATCAAAAATCTGATTCCAGGCTGGGTTTGAAGGTTTACAATGTTGAACTTAATTGCTATGTTTCATATAGCTATCGATACAGGATTATTGTATTATTTAACTTGGCCAGCTTAATCTGAGGCAATTGGTCTTTACAAAAAAAAACAGTCTGATGAAAACTTGAGAAAAATGATGGATTTTATCCAGAACCATCAGATCTAGCTTGTCTTTTAAATATATCAAGTTATTATTTTTGTATTTGTAGTATAAAAGATTGATATGAAACATTGCATTGCATATCAAGAGAAGAAAAGCAATGCAAACATACATAATCTTGAAGTACAGGATTTCCTCATACAAATTTAGTGAATCTTTTTCAGGATTTTAAGCTGCCAAAAATAGAGTCCTGCAAACCAGTGGAATGAGCTTGTGGCTGCAGACAGTGAGTTCCTAAATTTAAACCATTAGTATTAAGTCTCTGCCACTAATAATAGAATATTAGTAATAAAACTGGCAAACCACATACCCTGCAGTAGTAAGTAGATGTTTAATCGTTTATTCTATTTTATGTGGGACACAGTGGAAAATCACAGCCTTTCCTAACTTCTTGCCTTCCAGCTGAGTTGGATGGCATTCCCATCTTACCTAGCCAGCACCAGGAAAGTTGTAGGACATGGTTTATGATTAGAGAAATCTGGTTCTATCTTATTTTAGCTTAAACTCTAAAGTCTCTCTCTTCTGTTATCCCAAATCAGCTTCAAAGTGGAATTCAATGGGACATATAAAATCCTTTCAGTTAAACTTTGAATTTCTCTCATTTTAGGGTTTAAGATTCCTCTTCAATACAGGTAAGATAAGATAACAGGTATAAGTATAAATGTAGTTATGAATACAAGAAATGGACACATAAGGAGCTTCCAGTTTGCAAGGCTTTGGCGGTGGCAGGAATCCATGATCATGCACATTTCCTGCTGCGCTCACCACTGGAGTTCCCCCGATCCAGCTGGATTTGGGGGCTATAGTTACCCCGGAGAGGTAACTGAAGATAGGGGAGACTCAGCAGGGATCTGGGGGAATCGCAACCCCCAGTCCTCAGCTGGCTTAACTCCCTCTTCTGAAAGTAGTGGAGTAGCGGTCAGCAATGGCCACTACAAAGAAGCTTTCATCCGGATAAGAATGTTCAGGAGGAAGCTGAGAAAGTGAAAATTTTTGGCTAACCGGGATGACAAGTAATATTTAAATACCCTGGAATTTAAGTTTTCTTAAAGATACATCTTTCCCGACGAAGACGGAAGAAGCGGTGATTGAAAGTAAAAAGGGAAAGTTTCTCACTCTCCTTCCTTATGGTGATAACAAATGAATGGAGAAATCAGAAAAAAACATTCTGGCATCAGCAGGTAATTAAATTGAAAATTGAAGCCAAGGGGACAATAAAAATTTCTGAGCATTGGAAAAAAAAAAACTTTTTCTGCTATAAGTGGGAAGGGAAAGGAAAAGAATTGATATTAAGATTTTTTTTGGAGGAGGCTGCTTGGAATTTAAAAGATTAGAGCGAAACTGTAACAAAACTTCTAAAAGATATATTTTAACTGGA